>OZ018321.1:4122797-4370297 GCA_963969495.1 Ceratothoa steindachneri | reverse complement strand
TTATCTGTCCCGGTACCGGGATGGGCGAGGTCGCTACCGCCTGTCCCTTCTACTCGGGTCGAGTGCGTGCACCATGACTGGTGGACTGATAGACTTTTGGGGGGAGGCCGGCCTTCTCCCTTGTATTTAACTTGTTGTTTTTTGTTAATGTTTTTTTTGTAGGTCGCAGGCTCCTGAGCCGGCGGGAGGGGGACCTTCCCCCGACCCGGGAGTTTGCTCCCTGATTGTTATCCCTTTTTATTGTTGTTTCTGTTAAAATTTTTATTTTAAAGTAGCCTAGAACTGGGCTGTTTGTTTGCGGCGACCAATGCTCAAGTGGGCTGTCGCTAGATAGCCCATTTAAAAAAAAAAAAATCTTGTTGGAAATTAATTGCTCTATACTAAGTTTAAAGTCAAATTGCTTCATCTAAAGATCAGCTTTTTCCTTTGGACTCGTGATAAGTTGACCGTTCTCAGAGAGCAGTGGGGAAAGTGATGAGCTGCAGCTAAAGACCACTGATTTAAGGGTCGATCACCATTTATGTGGATCAGTGGCGCTTAACAATTTATCCTTGGCAGAGCTGAGATATTCCCTTTCCGTATCATGATAAATCCTCTCTGCTTGAGATCTTGCTATAAAATACTCGTTCCAAGATTCTCTTGTGCGTAGCTGAGACCAGTGGCGTCATGCTTCCTGTTTGGCATCCCGAGCGGTTTTGCATTCCACTGTAAACCAGTCCTTATCATTGAACCTGTATGATATCATTTTAATAGGGACTCTGCGAGAAATAATAATAAGTATCTGTTCATTGAAAGCGGACATGGGCTCAGCACTGCAAAGAATGGCCCCCAACCGGATCCTGTAAACATCATCACGGACATTATTCCAGTTAACCCTGTTTTTTTTAGATAATTCTCCTTCGTAAAAGTATATGAGGGGACAGGTTGCCTAAGATCAAGTTTGATACTGATGTCAGAGTGATCGGATCTACTAGGGGCGGTCAATAAGTTTTGCGAATCGGTAGGGAAAAACAGAGGAAGGGGGATGGCTGTTTGTGGGGGTGTTAGGACAAGTTATGACAAGTCAGGACCTGCAGCCGCACGCTCCTGCCTCGTCTATTTACGAAGCAGTAGTTGATCGCAGATCATCAGTCACAAATTTTTCAACAATGGAGAAGGTTGAGCACCGCGCAGTGATAAATATTTTTAGCAAGGAAGGCAAGAATGCAAAAGAAATCCATGAACGCATGGTTGCAGTGTACACCGACATCGCCCCTTCCTATGCAACTATTGCTCGCTGGAATAGGGAGTTCCGCCATGTGTGTGAGTCCCTTGAAGATGACACCCGTCCAGGACGCCCGTGAGACGTGACCAACGAGAACAATGTGGCCCGTGTGGAGAGGATGATACTCGAAAATCGACGGGTGAAGGTCGAAGAAATCGAGTGAAACTTGGAATATCACATGGAAGTGTTATTAACATCATCCACGACAATTTGGCCATGACCAAGGTCTCTGCCCGTTGGGTGCCTAGAAACTTCACGCCCCATAATCGACTTGAGCGTCGTCAAAGTCAACAAGGCCAGAGTTGCATAAGCTGCCCTGCGCGAGTGCGGATTCGAGGAGCTCAACTATCCCCCCTACAGTCCAGATGTGGCCCCTAGCGACTACTTATTATTCCGCTAGCTCAAGGCTGCACTGCGTGGACGCCGGTTTGGGGACGATGAAGATGTCCAGCTCGCTGTCAAGGAGTGGATTGAAGAGCAGTCGGGAGATTTCTGGTTGTCGGGAATTCGAAGCCTCAGGGACAAGTGGCGCAAGTGCATTGAAGTCGAGGGTAGTTATATTGAAAAATAATAAAACTTTTCCTCATATCTCGTTTCCTTATATCCGAATTGCAAAACTTATTGACCGCCCCTCGTACCTATGGGTGCATTAATTTCTGCTTTAACAATATCTGGTACATCCGTAAGTACTAATTCGAGACAGTTACCAGCATTATGAGTCGGGCCGCACACCAACTGTGAGCAGCCCGAAA
This sequence comes from Ceratothoa steindachneri, assembly GCA_963969495.1. Taxonomy (NCBI): domain Eukaryota; kingdom Metazoa; phylum Arthropoda; class Malacostraca; order Isopoda; family Cymothoidae; genus Ceratothoa; species Ceratothoa steindachneri. Next base: position 4,368,281 of record OZ018321.1, on the reverse strand, counting down.
CACTAGCAAAATCATATGCTGCATGACCATGAATATCTGTTGGTGATGCAGACTCGAGCCATTCACAATGGTGAGCATTGACCCCCCCCCCAAAAAAAAAACAACAACAACAAACAAACTGCTTTTAATCATCAGACTGGACGTTGGCCATGGCTGTTAATAGGCAATCATATATGGTATCATCGCAATCGTGGTTGCGATAAGCGCTGCCATTACTTCATGGCAGCCACATGAATAGCTAGATTTTTTCTATGAGCTGAGAAACCATCACGAATATAGACGGACATTCCCCGCCGACGATTTCCTGGGTTACGGCGAATAAGCAGAGGCTGACAGAACCCAGGGATCTTTAGCTCAGATTTGTGGCGATAGTCGGAAACCAAAGTTTCTGCGCATATAATTATGTCATAGGACCGACTGACAACAGTAAGGTTTCTGAGATTCTTGTGTAGCCCTCTTACATTGTAGTAAAGAAATCGACCGGTGTGGCAGAGAGTAGGGCCAGGATTCACATGAATATCACCACAACAAATTAGAAACAGCTAATCGAAAGCAAGAGTCCTAGAGTGGGTTAGGAAAAGGATGGTTGGAATTAGATTATGTGCAGTCAGCTATCAATTTAACGTCAACCTTTTCGGCTTTTGGCCTAGAAGAGCTAGCTCATACTCTATAGAGGTGACGGGCAGGAGAGGAACCTACTGGCATGGGGCTGCCATGCCAATTAGGATAACTGCCATTACCCAGCCTTATAACCTGATCACCAGCAGGAGCTGCGTTGGTGTGACAACGGTCATGATGGGCTGCTTCACCATCGGAGGGTGAAAGGAAGCAGAGGGAAAGAAGTGAAAACGGAGAACTGGAGAAATAAAGATAGAAAAGATACTCAGATTCACATCAACCTGAGAAAAGAGAAATGAAGCAATGGTTGAAGATCAGATGTGTGACTATGGCACCATTGCAAAAAATCACTTCTCAGAAAAAAGACTCGGGAGGTAAAGGATGCCAAGACCCTCACTCCGCAAGAGTGAAATAAGCAGATTGTTCTTGCCTTGTACAACTCTCTAGTCCGATCCCACCTTGAATACGCCGTACAATTCTGGTCCCCACCCTGAGGAAGGATATTGAACGGCTACGAGAACTGTGGATGTTCTCCTTGAACGGAAATGCTACACGTAACGACGGTTACAAACTGGAATTACCGCAATTCCATACTAGCATTTGCAGAAACTTCTCGTACCAAATCTGCGGAACGTGGAATCGTCTACCGCCAGAAGTGATGAACAGTTCAAATCTCGACTAGACAAGATAATCCACACCCTGACCTAGATGGTAATACCTTAGTATAGATTATAGATCTGAGTAAAGTAGATCCGTTTCAACTTTTTGTATAAAAAATTCTTGTTTGTGTTCTTTTTTTTCGGCACATTCAGGTATCGTTTGAGCTTTCTGGCCCGCAAATGCGGGTGGGAGAGGTGAGCGGGGACAGCCTTCATCTATGCTATACTTTCTCTTAGGCTTTCGGTGTTAGGGCTTTCCCAAAATAGTACCTCCACGGTATGGTCAGAAATGTCCTTTGAGGTACTACTATTCCTTGTGACTCCCCATGCTTGGCCAGGATGGTGGAGTGGATCTGGCTGTGATCATATCTTTGAAGGAGGCTCGACTCCTCAACGTATATAATTCAAAAATATTTTATTCCAAATATTCTATTTTAAAACAATATTAATACTCTAAAATAAATTTTAATATATATTCCATACATTTTATCCTTCAAACATCTACTGATCATCTTTCACCCATTCATCCCCATCCTCCTCATTCACCCATCAAAGTATTATTTTGTAAATATCTTAAAACATCTTCATCAGGCATAATTCATCTATTCACTCGCATTCACCCATTCACCCCCACCATCTCTTACAGATTCATTCATCCATTTATAAATCATTACTCATCCATAGCTTTGCACTACATCTGTAAATACTCGTACATATTGTTTTAAATTTATATTTTTTCTTTTTAAGATTCTTTTTAACAATTATTGAATCCTAATTGTAAATCCTCTACCATTTTAGAGCTTTGACCAGCCGTCATTCATCCATCACCAATTATCCGTGACGCCACGGTTTTGGCGAGCCGGGCGGATGTCGAGATTATCTTCTGCTGGGTTCCTGGACATGTAGGAATTGCGGGGAATGAGGGTGCAAAAGAGTCCGCGAGGACTCTGCGACCGGACCAGGGTTTCATTCTTCCTCACACCGACTACATGGCAGGAATACGGGCAGCTCTTCGGACTGCTTGGCAAAGAAGATGGGAGACGGTCGAAGGGAACTTAAAGTTGCGTGCCATTGCGCCCCGACTGTTCCCATGGACCTATCCCCCAATGCCGCGACGGCTTCAGGTTGCTTTCTGTCATCTCAGAATCGGACACACTCGTGTGACGCATCGCTATTTGATGGAGCGCTCGCCTGCGCCCTATTGCGACGACTGCGTCGTCCCCCAGACTGTTCGGCACATTCTTGTTGAATGTCCCAGTCTGGGTGATCTCCGCGCACATTACCTGTCCTGGTACTGGGATGGGCAGGGTCGCTACCGCCTATCCTTTGTACTCGGAACGAGTTCGTGCACATTGACTGGTGGACTGGTTGACTATTTGGGGGAGGCCGGCCTTCAATCTCCCTTTCATTTAACTAGGTTTAGTTGTTGTTTTTGTTATTGTTTTGTTATTGTTATTTCTTTTTATTGTTGTTTCCTGTTCGAATTTTTTAAAGTAGCCTAGAACTAGGCTGTTTGTTTACGGCGACTTATGCCTAAGTTGGCAGTCGCCAGATAGCCCCTTAAAAAATTAAAAAATCCATCACCAATTCACCGACCATAATAAATGCTCAAACTACCTAAAAAGGTTTAGCTGGTAGCAATAACCTCGTAGTTGCGCCACTTAAAACAAACTAATCAATCAATCGCGGGACACACCGCCATTTGATGGATCGCTCGACTGCGCCTTATTGTGACGTCTGCGTTTTTCCCGAGACTGTTGGGCACATTCTTGTTGAATGTCCCAGTCTAGGCGATCTTTGAGCATTTGCCTCTGGTCGCTACCGCTTGTCCCTTGTACTTGGAACGGGTCCGTGTACACAGACTTGCGGACTATATGACCTTTTGGAGCTCCACTTTATTTCACTCTTTGTTGTAGGTCGCATGTTCCTGCGCCGGGGGGAGGCGGGCCTACCCCCGACGCTGGAGGCCGCTTCCTTGTTGCTTATTTGCTGATCTTGTTTTGTTTTTTTTAGCTTGTTCCTAGCCTTTGTTCCTTTTTGTTTCCTATTTCTTATTTACTTGTTGTTGTTTGTTTTTTTAATCTAGGCTAGGAATAGGCTGTAGAATGAGTACGGCGACTTTTGCCCTAGTAGTCAGTCGCCAGATAGGCTCTCCAATATATATATATTTTTTTAAAGGACCTAGGGAATTCGGGTTTGGGTGAGAGAGATGGTGTTTGAATCATCAACAGGAACCTGTTCCTGAATGAGGACCTTCGCTACTATTCGTACAAGAATTGTACGGGGGACATTCCAACACCCAAAGCCAAGGAGAACCGCTTGACGAAGGCAAAGAAGTCCCTGTGGAGTCGGGGACGATCTTGTTCTTCTCCGATGCTTCGCACAACACCGCTTAAAATAGGTGGCTTGCCCATAACACTGTGTAACACGACTTTTGTTACAGAGCAAAAAATATGTGATTCTAGATAATTTTTAGGCGCTGATTACAGATTTGTCTTTAGAATTTGCATATCAAGTCTAGTTTTTGTGTAATTTGAATTTTCCTTTTCAAGCCATTTCACACTTTTGCTTAATATTGTACCAATGTGCAAATTTTTAATATATTTCATAATATATATTAATAAATAATATATATTAACATTTTTAATCTATATAAAGTAGGCTATATTGAAGCTCAAATTTCATTGAATTCTAATTACTGTTTTGTTTTTTTCAGATTAATACATACTTATTTGTGATAACTTCTCCGCTACTGATAACTGGTAACTGGTAAAGAAGCTAACACATTTATAAAAATTTTGCTCTGATAAGAACCTTATGATAAGGATCTCACATTGTGTACCGTTTGTTTACTCAAGTTAGTATTTGAAATCTTGTCATGGCTTCAAGTTTTAGACGCGGATGTGTAAACAGCTTCAACATATTTTGTTATTTGTGGGCAATTCACACCAGTGGCACAACATAGAAAATAAAAACAACAGTAACAATGAAGCAAACCTACAGATACTATTTTGGATGCAAAGTAGGGGACCAGGATAAAAATTGGGCCCCTCATATTTGCTGCACGCAGTGTAACCCAATGTTGACAGCTTGGTTAAATGGGAAGAGGAAGGCAAATGCTATTTGCTGTTGCCATGATATGGTGTGAGCCCTCAAATCACTTTGATGATTGTTATTTCTGCCTAACAAATGTGGCTGGACTTTCAAAGAAAAACATCTAAAATTGTTTATCCAAATTGCCCATCACTTCTTCTTGGGTTACAGTTGGTATGCACAAAGTACATGTGCTTTTTATGTCTATGGGATAGCAGAGATGATAAAAATCACTATAAAAATAGAGGATGGCCAGCCAGAGAAGAACAGATCGTTGGCAAACATAATGCTAAGCATGATGCTTTTCATATTAAACAGGGTTAATGAATAATTTTGTAAAGGGTATGGATCAAAGAAGTGAAAGCTTTCCATATTTGAAAAACAAATTCAAAGGATCATTAACTGATGCAAAAATAGAAGCTGGAGTTTTCACTGGACCACAAATTCGCAGAGTTGTTTCTGATGATTCCTTCACTTTGTCTCAATGAAAAGGAACGCAAAGTATGAACATACCCTGTGGAAGTTACTGGAAACTTTCTCGGCAATTTTTAATCTCCAAATTACCGAGAAATAGTAAGCAATATGCTGGAAGTTTATGAAATGATGCGATGTAGAATGTCACTTAAAATGCATTTTCTGCATTCTCATCTCGATTTTTTTCCTGAAAATCTGGGAGCGGTTAGTGATGAACATGGTGAACCTTTTCATCAACAAATTTTGGTTATAACATAACATAACATAACATAACATAATTACACGGATGACAAAAGCCACAAGGGCCTATCAAAGGTCATCCGCCTCCGTCAAAACCCACCCACAAAAAGCACCATCACCAGGGGAAGACAAAATCAAAGTCCCCCACAATATAATATAACGGATGACAAAAGCCACAAGGGCTCATCATAGGTCATCCGAGTCAAGCGGCCTCTTTTTCAAGGCACCCAAACTCCCAGGAAGACTACATCCAGAGGATTGCATCCAGAAACAAGGGTATCACCAATCAAGGCTTGTCAAGAACTAAATCATGCAGCTATAGATATATACAAACAATATTAATATATACAAAACTTAGGAACCATCACAACCTTCCCTTCCCATAAACTCATCCAACCTACTCTTAAATACATTTAGATTTGGACTACCTACTACCCTCTGCGGCAATTTGTTCCAGAAGTCTACCACTCTATTGGTGAAAAAATATTTTCTTAAATACAACCTACACCCTTGCTTTTTAATTTTCAAGTGGTGACCTCTAGTCCGATTTCCATCATCTAACTCAAAAAACTTGCTAACATCCAATTTATCTATCCCGGAAAAAATTTTAAACAGCTCAATCATATCCCCTCTCACACACCTCCTTTCGAACGAGAACATATTTAATACCCTCAGTCTATCTTCATATTCAAGGTGCCTCAGGGAAGGAATAATCTTTGTTGCCCTCCGTTGCACTGACTCAAGAAGGTTAATATCGTGTCTAAAATGTGGGGACCATGCCTGTATACAGTAGTCTAGATGTGGCCTAACATAAGAGTTATAGAGTTTAAGAATAACCTCCTTACTTTTGTAACTGACATTTCTCTTAATAAAACCCAGCACTCTATTTGCCCTATTTCTTGCTTCAATACACTGCTTAGAAAACCTTAATGACTTATCTATTACTACTCCTAGATCTTTCTCATCCTCTACTGAGCTCAGCCAATGCCCATCCATTTCATAGTTAAATTCTCTATTATCTTTTCCCATGTTAATAACTTTGCACTTATCAAGGTTGAAAGTCATTTGCCACTTATGTGCCCAGGATAACAATTTATTTAAGTCCCCCTGCACTTTAAAATTATCATCAATATCTTTAACTACAGCTGCTAATTTGGTATCATCCGCAAAAATTGACACTTTATTATTAACTGCCTCCCCAAGATCGTTTATATAGATGACAAATAATAATGGACCGAGAACTGATCCCTGAGGAACCCCACTGATAACATCCCTCCACTCTGACTTTACACCATTTAGCACTACCCTTTGCTTCCTGTCTTTCAGCCACTCAGCTATCCAATTTGAAACACCCCCACATATCCCAATCATTTTTAATTTATGAACTAGTCTCCTGTGTGGTACCTTATCAAATGCTTTACTAAAATCTAAGTAAATTATATCTACATTCTCTCCCTTATCTACTTGATCTGTTACAAACTCCAGAAAGTCTAGTAAGTTAGTCAAACATGATCTACCTGATCTAAACCCATGCTGAGCATCGCTGATTAACCCTTCCCTCTCTAGATGTTGGCAAATCCCAAGGAAAATTTAATCCAAATATGATGGGAAATTATTGCTGGTCTTAACAAAAAAAAACAAAAAACTTTGATGTCTCACAAAAGGAAAACGAGAAGGCTACAGCAAAATTTCTTTAAACTTTAAGTGCATAACAAACTTAATACAATCAAATCTTCATAACTTGGGAGGGGTGGGGGGGTAACTTCGCCAATGATGTACAATGTCTGTCCTAAGCAAGAATAAAGAAGGAAGGTGCCCAACTTTTAAAATATCTTTGCTTAAAAATTTAAAAAATACAAAATAAAAAGAGTTTTTTATTTACTAATCAGAACAAATAGCGAAAATGAGTGGGGGTTATTACACAAAATCTAGACGTGATAGAGAATTTTGGTTTTCAAATTCGGATTCAGCGCCATCGAACTAATTAGAAACACTTATCTGATCACTTCCTTATCAACTTCAACTTCTCTATCCCATTCCATATACCTCCCCAGCTGTCTCATAATCCTAAGCCTTTCCGTCGACTAGCCTACATTGATATTCCCTCCCTATCTAATGATGTGGCCTCCAAACTTCCTCCCATTGATGCTTCTGCCTCTCCTGACCAGATTCTCTCTTCTTGGAGCAACCCCTTCTCACTTGTCTTGATGCCCACTCTCCCATTCTCACCCCTTCGAACTCCCGTTGTCACCGTGCCCCTTGGTACTCTATGGAATTCCTCCGTGCTAGGCAGTCCATGCGTGCACATGAAAGAGTCCTTAGAAAGGCTCGCACCCGTGGGCGAGACACGACCCCTCTCTCGCTGGCGTTCCAACTTGCTACAGCTTCCTACGTGGCGAAATTAAAATCTGCTCGTGAAGCCTACTCGCGTAATCTGCTTACTGATAATAGGAATGATCCCCGTACCGTATTTCGCCTGCTCTCCCGTCTTACCTTCCCAGCCCAGGTCTTCCCACCCATTAGCCCTGCTACTCTCTCGAATTTCTTCGCAGATAAGGTCACTAACCTCTGTGCCTCCCTCCCTCAGCCTTTTGTCCCGGCTCCTGCCATTCTCCCTGACTTCCTGCCTCAGCCGCTTATCGTTTTCCCCGCTGTGACCGCGTTGGAGCATACAGCCCTGCTCTCGCGTTCTAAGAAATCGGGCTCCCCAAAGGACATTTTTCCGCCTAAACTGTTATGTAAAATTCTGCCTGTTATCCTCCCAACGCTTCTTCACCTGTTCAACACTTCACTTGCAACTGGTCTTGTTCCCTCTTCCTTCAAACGTGCCCACATCCGTCCGATTCTTAAAAAGCCTCAACTGAACCCCACTGACCCTTCTAATTATCGCCCGATTTCGCAACTTCCTTTCCTCTCTAAGGTTCTGGAGAAAGTGGTTGCTTCACGCATCAACAGTCACATGGTGGCCTGTAACATTGATGAAACCTATCAATCTTGTTTCAAGTCAGGTCAGTCCACAGAAACCGCCCTTCTCAATGTGTCCGATTGCTTACAAAGAGCCGCGAACAGGGGTTGTGTCTCCATCCTCGTTCTATTCAACCTCTCCTCTGCCTTCGATACTCTTGACCATACCGTCCTACTTGATCGTCTCCACTCTTTCCTCGGCATATCAAGCACCGTGCTTGACTGGTTCCACTCTTACCTCTCGTCTCGTACCCAATCCGTTGTGATTGACGACGTTTCATCCGACTCTACCCCCATTCGCTTTGGAGTGCCACAAGGCTCTGTCCTTGGTCCTCTACTATTTCGTATCTACCTTCTCCCTCTTAGTTCCCTTCTCCGTAATCTCGGTCTATCCTTCCACCTATATGCTGATGACACTCAAATTTTCGTTTCCTCATCCCCCGCGTCTCTTGCCTACTCTATCACTGACCTCCTGGCTGCCTACTCCTCAATTTCTGACTGGCTCTCTACCAACTTCCTCAGGCTTAATCACTCCAAAACTGAGGTCCTCCTCGTCGGCACCCCTGCTCTTGTCAAAAAAAAAAATCTAAATATCTCTTTCCCTCGCTTACTCTGCGTGGTAATACTATCATTTTCTATGACTGCGTTAGGAATCTGGGTGTTGTTTTTGATGGTCATCTCTCCTTTAAGCCTCATATCCGCAATGTCAGCAAATCCTTTCTATGTTTCCTTCATAACTTCTCTCGCATTCGCTCTCACTTTGATCGCCAAAGTCTCGAGACTGCTGTTCGTGCCTTCATCACCTCACGCCTTGACTACTGTAACTCTCTGCTTGTGAAACTGCCATCCTCCTCTCTCCGCCCCCTTCAACTTGTACAGAACTATGCTGCCCGGTTTCTCCTCCGTCGCCCTCGCTTCTCTCCCTCGAAACCCTTGCTGCAGGAACTGCATTGGCTCCCTGTCAGATCCTGTACTCACTTAAAGATACTTCTCTTCACATTTAAGGCCCTAAACAACAAGGCTCCTCTTACCTCTCTTCTGCCCTCTCCCCGGTAAGGGGCGCGGCGATTTGCCATCCTGGCCGCCGTGCTGACGGGATCCAGCGCTCCGTCCGGCCCCAGCTTAGCCTCTCTTCCTTCCTTCAAAATACTTGTTTCCTCTCTTTTCACACAACCTCTCCCACAACTTTCTCTGGTCAGCCTCTAATTTCACATGGTAGATGCTGACCTTCCTTTCAGCCAACTGTCCCGCATCGGGGCTGAGGTGGTGGGAGACAATGTTCCCTAACCCCTGAGCTCCGGTCTGGGGTGGCTGGTTTTTAACAACCTGCTTCATCCCCACCCATACCTTCCTCACATCCCTTTTCCTCTCCTCTTCACAATCTATTATTTTTTACGCCGTGTCCAAGGTGGAGCCGCCATGCCGATGGACTGCCAGGCCACCAGGCGGGAGGGGTTGTCTTAAATGGCGGCGCCTGGCTCTGCTGGGCTTGTAAACACCTCTCACAGCGCGGGCTACTGCGAGAGGTGATGCGCGATTGCGTCCCGTGTCAAAAAGAGGGTCACCATGCCCAATGATGAGTTTAAAAAAAAACCCAACCCCCAACTTCCCCTATAACATCGACGGAGCCGCCCTTGGGCAGCTCCAGCAAAAAAATGGAGGTCCCTCCCCCTGTGCTTGCTCAGGGGACCCTCCATATATCTCTAACCGGAGAGGAGGCTTACTCCTCTCCTTCGATTACGGGTGTAGGGGACTCCCCCTCACTCCCTTCTCTGGAGGTGCTTTCAGGCGCCTCCCTTTTACCAGCGGCAGTCCCCTCTGTTCTTTCCAAGGGGACAGCCAAGAAAGCCAGCAGGCAGCCCTTAGCCAGCCGCTTCACATCGAAGCGGCTCGGTAGGGCAAACCCTCTTAGGTGGGAGAGGGAAGCCAGGCCCCTTCGGTCGCTTCCCTCAAAAGACCTGCTGGCAAGAATACTGAACCTTGCCGGGGTCAAGGCCCATGCCTCCCCAAAGAAGACTAGTGATGATACTGCCAACGGGACCTGCGATGTCTTGGGGGGGGGGGCAACTGGAGGCCCCCCCTAAGATAGACATGGTTCTTGAGGAAACCCAGCCTCAGACGGTAGGGCCTTCCATGGGGGGAATCTGGGCTCGGCGCCAAGCACCGAACCCGAATCCGCCTCGATGCAAGGTCCTCCTCAAACGGCTGTGGTTTCCGAAGCAGTACAAGGAAGGGAGGGATCTCCGCTGCCGGTGCCCCCACGACTACCAGGACCTTCTCCATTTCAGAGAATGACCTGGCTGAGGCCGGTCCATCTGGCCTGGGGGCTTCTTCCGGCGGAGGTGAGAAGCGGGTTCATTCCCCGCCCTCCTCTCCAAAAAAGAAAAGGACGAAAAAGACCAAAAAGACGAAGAAGACTCGTGGCTCCTCTCCATCCGCGGGGGCTGCGGGGACGGATGGGTCTGCTGCCACTCTGGCAAGCGACCAAGCCAAGATCGGCACATCCACCCCCTCTGCCCCCCCGGTTGCGGAGCCCCTGACAAAGAAGACTATCACCAAGAGTGCACAGGGCGGAGCCTCGATGACATCGGGGCCCCTGATTCAGAGGTTACCTGGCGTTTTCGAGCCCGCTGGCTTCAAACGCTTCCTCGTTATTCGCTCCACTGATGGCACCATGTTGTCCAAGGGCAACATGATCCATCAGAGGAGAGCATTAGCTAGTGCAATTGGTAGAGAGCCGAAGGTGACCCGTTTCTCGGACGGCAGCCTTCTGGCGAATGCGGCGAATCCCGCCGAGGCGGCCAAGATAAGTGCTCTTCGGACACTTCATGGCACCCCGGTGAGTGTGACGCCGCAGTCTACCATGAACTTTTTGAAAGGAGTAGTTTATGCGAGGGAACTCGTTGACTACTCCATTGAGAACATCACCCTAGAGCTGGCCGACCATGGGGCGGTCAAGGTCGAACGTGTGATGAGAAAACAGGGAGGGGCTTCGAGACCCACCCCTACACTCTTCGTCACGTTCGACTGTGACAAGCTCCCTGAGTCAGTGCGTGCAGGCTGGTACCGCTACCGGGTGAAGGCATTCGTGCCACTGCCGTGGCGGTGCTATTACTGTCACCGCTTCGGCCATACGAATCGCTCATGTAGACGTGCAAAGTCGGGGTCACCCGAAGTCTGTGTAAATTGCTCCAAGGTCGCACACGATAAGTCCAAATCGTGTGTGGCCAAGTATGTCAATTGCGGAGAGCCGCACCCTGCTTCTTTGAAGCAATGTGGTGCATATCTCCTGGAGAAAGAAATCCTGGCCGTTCAGGTCCAGGATCCACTCTGATTCCGCGAGGCTAAGGACTTGGTCATGGCGCGCCCAGCTCTGGCTGGGACATCATATGCCTCAGTAGTTCGAAAGGCTCCCTCTGCTCCTGGCCCATCCAGGCCAACGAGCACGGTTGTTTCCGCGCCCATTCGGAGCCCTTCTGCGGGCTCTACCCTACCCGGGCGCTCCCCTGGTAAAGCTGGCGGCAAAAAGGGTTCATACCCAGCCCCGGCTAAAACCAGGGCTCCCCCTTCTTCCCCCAGCGTGACCGTTTCCCGCAAGGCGAAACGGCCACGCGCCTCCACCGAGTCGTTAGACTCACAGGAGGCAACCCCCCTGAAGATGGTCGCTAGGCCATCTTCGGGGGTTCCTAAAGCTGTCCCCCGAAAGGAGGACAGCAACAAAGGAGCTTCGGCTCCTTCCCCCACGCCCCGAGGTGGAGCGAGTTGCTCGGAGACGGTGGTTCCTCGAAAAGATGGCCCCCCGCCTCCGACGCCGCAACGCCCTCCTAAGGTTTCGAGGCGGAGGGAGGAAAAGACTCGCATGGCGAGCCCCACCTCCCCCAATAAGTCCTCGAAGGCGACAGCGCCCTCAGCGCTTTGTCCGGCTAACAGCGCCCGGGGTTCTGCCCCCGGGAAGCGTACGGCCAGTCCCGTCAGGGTCTTCAGTTCGAGGAAGGCCCCCGCGTCTCCTCCGAGCTAGGCCTGGAGGGCATATTCCTTCAATGGAATTGCCGTGGACTCCGGGTTATTTGGGAGGAGCTGCGGAGGCTCGTCTCGTCCCGTTCCCCGTTAGCTATCTTTTTGCAGGAGACCATGCTAGGCGCGTGCCCCCTGCCTGCCCTCCCGGGGTATAAGGGTCTTGCGACCCCACCACCGCGGGATGGCTGGGCTGGGGGATGCGCGGTTTACACCCGGCATGATGTCTCCGTTCTTCCTTTCTCTTTAGATACCTCCTTTCAGGCAGTGGCTGTGCAGCTGCACCTGGATAGGAGGTATACTATCATTTCTGCGTACATTCCACCATCAGCTGACTTCGACGCGGGGGACTTCCGCCGCGTCGTGGCATGGTTGCCGAGGCCCTATCTCTTGCTTGGAGATCTGAACGGCAGGCATCCTCTCTGGAGAGATTACTCCATAAATCCCAGGGGACAAGTCCGTCCGATCTGATCGAAGAGCTTGAGATGGGTGTCGTAAACGTGGATGAGTTTACGCATCACTTTCCGAGAACCGCTTCATTTTCTTGCCTTGACCTATCTCTGTGCTCTTCGGATGCACAGCCTGATTTTGATTGGGGGTGGTCGATGACCTCCATGGTAGTGATCACTTTCCCATTCAAATATCATTTTCAGGGCAACTGCCGCCTGAGAGACCACCTCGGTGGTGCTTGGCGCGGGCGCGTTGGCCTGCATTTCAGGAAATGACTGAATTCTCTATCTCAGTCGACGAGTTTAGGTCGGTAGATGAGGCCGTTGAGTTCTTCTCCGGCAACCTCATCGCCGTGGGCCTGACTACTATTCCTAGGACGTCTGGCCGTTTTGCACGCCGACCGCTCCCGTGGTGGTCGGCCGAGTGTGAGACGGCCCTCAAACAGAAGCGTTATGCCTACATGCGCTATAAGCGCCGCCCGAACGATTTCAGTGTCGCTGAATTTCGTCGGGCTAGGGCTAGGTTCCGGTATATTTCGAAGCACGCCCGCCGCTCTTCTTGGCGGGCATACGTGTCTTCCCTAAACGGGAAGACCCCTTTAGCTGAGGTGTAGAAGCGAGTCAAAAGGATTCGGGGCAAGTTCTCGCAGGACCCCCCTCCCGTTCTCCAGGAGAATGGGACAGCAATCTCGGACCTCGCGTCCGTGGCGGAATCCTTCTCGACCGCTTTTTCTGCATTCTCTAGCCGTGATGTGTCTCCGCCAGCATTCAATGTACGTCGTGATGTCGTGGAAGGCCGCCGGCTTGACTTTACATCCAGAGGCGGAGAACCCTTCAACGACAAGTTTACTGTAAGCGAGTTGCGTTTCGCTCTCGCTTCGTGCGCGGACACCGCCCATGGTCCGGACGATGTCCCGTACGCCATGCTTCGACACCTAGGTGAGCGAGGCATGGCCTTTCTGTTAGATTTATTCAACAGGATCTGGGTGGAAGGTCTTCTCCCAGACTCCTGGCGAATCGCTACTGTGCTCGCCTTTCGCAAATCGGGGAGAGATCACTCTACTCCAACCGGTTTCCGCCCAATCTCTCTAACCTCTTGCGTGTGCAAGTTGATGGAGAAATTGGTAAATGTTAGATTAGCCTTTTTCCTGGACAGCGGAGGCCATCTGTCATCCGCACAGTGCGGCTTCCGCAAGTTCCACTCCACGTCGGATGCTCTGCTCCGACTGGAAAATGCCGTCTGCGCGGCTTTCCTTCGTAGACAGCACTACGCCACGGTCTTTTTCGATCTGGAGAAGGCCTATGATACCGCATGGCGATACGGTATCATGGAGACTCTCCACACGATGGGGGCGAGGGGACTCCTCCCAATGTTTATATCTGAATTTTTGCGAGATCGTCGATTCCGCGTACGGGTGGGGGGAGCCCTCTCTGGCCCAAAGGAGCAGGAAGAGGGTGTCCCGCAGGGAAGTGTCCTCAGTGTCACACTCTTTGCCCTGAGCATCAACGGCATCACCTCGGTGCTGCCGGAAGATGTTTTCGCTACGCTCTACGTGGACGACCTTTCGATCTCTTTTGGCGGGGCCCAGATGCCAACTCTGGAGCGTCGACTCCAACATGCATTGAACCGCGTCTCTCGCCTTGCCGAAGCGCACAGGTTTCGGTTTTCTTTGGCCAAGACTAAGGTGGTGCACTTCTGCCGCAATCCACGGCTCCACCCCGACCCAGATTTGTTTCTTAATGGGGTGCGCCTGGATGTGGTTGAGTCGCACCGTTTCCTTGGTCTTGTATTCGACCGACGCCTCACCTGGGAGGCTCATATTCGCAGCCTTAGGGTCTCTTGTACCCGCGCCATGGACATTCTCCGTTCCGTGACGTTCAGCGCTTAGGGCGCTGTTAGGGCTACTGCCTTACTTTTTTATCGATCCTTTGTTCGCTCGAAGCTCGAGCGTTTATTGCGGAAGGTGGATTCTATCCACCACACTGGCCTTCGCCTTGCGACCGGTGCCTTCCGCACTTCCCCCATTGAGAGTCTGTTGGTCGATGCTGGGGAGATGCTACTCGCTCTGCGCCGCGTGCAGTGTATCACTCGACTGTACGCGCGAGCCCGGCGCCTCCCTCAGTCGCCAACAGCTCTCACCGCATCCGCAGCTGATCTCGATGGTGCCTATGCCGTCGAGAGACGCCAGTCATACCCTAAGCCTTTGGGTTTAGGGCCAGAAAGCTCCTTTGAGGGGTAGACATCGCCTTTGGGCCGGTGGCGCCCCTGGTTTTGCCCAGGACGCCACCCTGGAGGGTACCACATTTGGCTATTTGTCGCCACGCCTCTGCTCCCAAAGCTTGTACTGAGCCGGGAGTATTGCGTTCGACCTTTTTGGAGCACACATCGTGTCACGCTGGAAGCGTGCCAGTGTATACGGATGGCTCCAAGTCCCAAGAGGGGGTCGGCTTCCACGCCGTATCCCCTCTATTTGAAGTCAGCGGGGCTCTTTCAGGCGCTGCGTCTGTCTTCACGGCCGAGCTGGTGGCAATACACCACTCGGTACGGGAGATTACGCGATGTGCCCGGTTCGGAGGCCGGATTGTGATCTATAGCGACTCACAAAGCGCCCTGAGTGCTCTCTGGGCATTGGAATCTCCGCATCCCCTGGTTCGCGATATCCGTGACGCCACGGTTTTGGCGTGCCGGGCAGATGTCGAGATTATCTTCTGCTGGGTTCCTGGACATGTAGGAATTGCGGGGAATGAGCGCGCCGATGAGGGCGCCAAAGAGTCCGCGAGGACTCTGCGACCGGACCAGCGTTTCGCTCTTCCTCACACCGACTACATGGCAGGAATACGGGCAGCTCTTCGGACTGCTTGGCAAAGAAGATGGGAGACGGTCGAAGGGAACTTAAAGTTGCGTCCCATTGCGCCGCGACTGTTCCCATGGACCTATCCCCCGATGCCGCGGCGGCTTCAGGTTGCTTTCTGTCGTCTTCGAATCAGACACACTCGTGTGACGCATCGCTACTTGATGGAGCACTCGCATGTGCCCTATTGCAACGACTGCGTCGTCCCCCAGACTGTTCGGCATATTCTTGTCGAATGTCCCAGTCTGGGTGATCTTCGCGCACGATACCTGTCTCGGTACCGGGATGGGCGGGGTCGCTACCGCCTGTCCCTTGTACTCGGGACGAGTGCGTGCACCATGACTGGTGGACTTATTGACTTTTGGGGGGAGGCCGGCCTTCTCCCCTTTATTTAAGGTTCCTTTTTTTTGTTATTGTTTTGTTTGTAGGTTGCACTCTCCTGCACCGGGGTTAGGGGGACCTCCCCCCGCTGCCGGAGATTGCCTCGATTGTTAAGTTTTTCCAATTTATATCATTGTTGAGTTTTCATATTTTTACTTTAAAGTAGCCTAGTTCTAGGCTGTCGTGTTTTTCGGCGACTTATGCCCAAGTGGGTAGTTGCCAGATGGGCTCCATAAAAAAAAAAAATCTTCGGCCCTCTCGCCACGCCATGTCCCTCGGGCCCTTCGGTCATCACATGCACCTCTTTTGAATATTCCTCGTTCATCCCTCTGCTCAATGGAGGACTGCTCCTTCTCAATCTGCGCCCCTAAGTTGTGGAATGTTCTTCCTGCTGAAATCAGGTCTTCTCCCTCTCTTACCACATTTAAGCGTCTCCTGAAAACGCATCTTTTCAATATTGTCTTCTCCCCCTCTTGAATTTCTATTGAATTTCCATTCTCATCTCAGCACAACGTGCGCTCTGGGAAGGCCTCAGGCCTTGAAGAGCGTATTACAAAAGACTTATTATTATTATTATATTCACATGTCTGTAACAAACAAAAGCTTAAAATTTGTTGACTATGTAGTGTAATCTACGCGACGTTCCACTTATCATGATGACCAAGTTCCCCCAAACTGTAATGGTCTTGGTGTTTCTCCAATGAGGGTGACTCCATGCCGCCCTACAGACGATTTTTGGGGGCGGCCTCCCATACCACTCCATATCTTTGAGCAGGGTCCTAGGCTCATTTCAGACGAATATGTGGGGTTGCTCCTGGAATGCGATGCCTCAAGGAAAACTCAGAAGTGGTTTATGCAGAATTTCTTCGACTTGACCAGCCCCACTTTCTAGCCTCCTAATTCCCCCTATTGTAATCCCATGGATTTCCATGTGTTGGCCGCGGTTGAGAAAGACGCCAACCACTCTGCGTGTAACACCAAGGACGAGCTGGTGGCCAAGATCAAGGTGTTGTTCGAAGGTCATCCCAGGAACACAAGTTTCGGAGCCATCTTGAGGCCGTGGTAGAGGCTACTTTGATTAAATTGTTATCTCTTTGATGAAACTGTTATCTCTTTGATTAAACTGTTATCTCCAAGCCATACTCTACTTAATGTTTATTTTTTAAAATACATATATTTTTGCATGAGACATTGCACATTTTTTCTGCAAACCGTCAAATTTAGCCCGAACACCCTGTATATATCATCATGGTGTGCTGCAGGCATTGGGGCCGAGATGCTGCACAATTGCTGATACGGGCCGTGAGGGCGTCTCATTCTTCATTTGTTGTAGCAGAGGCATTGTCACACCCCGTTCGGCTTGGGCACAACGAAAGCAAATAGCACTCATTTAGTCTGGGTTTTTTTTTCAAAATTGCGGAGATGTCTTCGTTTTTTTTTTTTAATAAGTTTACTCTTGTTTCTGTTTTGGGCAGTTTTAAAACATGTTTAATTCGACTGCTACTCCTCGTTCGGAGGACAAATAACACTCATTTAGTTGTTTTTTTTTAAAATTGCGAAGATGCCTGCGGTTGGGGGGGGGGGGGGCAATAAGTTTACTCTTGTTTCTGTTTTCGGCAGTTTTACACAAACATCAACTTTAAAATATGTTTAATTCGGAGAGAGAGAGAGAGCTTTTGACAAGTAAGAAAAGTTCTTCCTCCTTTTCGCTTCCTCTCACCATTCAGTATTTCATTTCTTGTTGGTCCTTTCCCTGACTTGGCGTACGACCTTGGCCTGTTCAGGAGGCTATTTTCTCCGACTATCACCCTCGGACTCAGTTTGTGTCTGGACGTGTAGTGCAGCAGCTCGCGCGCATAGAACGGTGCGCTCTGCCTAACGTGGCTCATATCTCCCTTGCATTACCAGCCACTTTAGCTTTGCCGGTACTACTTGCGACTGTGCCTTTGGTTCTTTAAGACGTGGCGGGCAAACCACTTCCGATGGCGCGTTTCTCAGGTGCGGAAAAATTGGTTTATTCACAGTGGATGATTATTTGCGACCATGGGGTAAATCTAGAAAAAAATGCTTTAAAAGTGTGACACAAACCCCATATTATTCCCTCTTCATATTCAAATTTTTATGCGATAAATTTTAGTCCTATATCCAATGGTTATATTTACTTGTTGAATGAAGTGGCTGCTTAGGCAAGTGAAAACAAATATGTGAATAAATACAAAGAACAGGAATATTGGAAATGATTCAAGGTCTCGTCTGCAATAACAAACCGGGTCGACCCTAAAAACTGGTGGGTCGTGATGTATTATGGATTCCCCAGTATCAAGTTTGTCTAGGAATTTGTCATTGTTTCTTTGTGGGCTAGGGCGTGTAATTTCGATCATTCTCCCACCCCTTCCCCCATTAAGTTCGTGCACCTTTTTTGCCTTTTCTTTGCCACATGTTCCAGTCTTCGCTGGCGGTGGGTGACAATTTCGAATATACCGGCCCTCGACTGAGCTCGGTGGGTCACGGGCCATCATGGCAGCTGGCCCGAAAATGCAAATTCTCAGTCCTTTTCTTGGTTTCGAGGCTGTCAAATACGCGTTGTCGCCCCCCCCCCCCCACCCCTGCTAATTGTTTTTATGGTGTCTTTTGCGACTTGCGATTATTGTTCTTGTTTTTGTCTTTTAAAGCTTTACTCATTATACACGTACTGTACATGGAATCCGAATCACAGGGCGTTACAGCATCTTGGAACCGCGCAAAGCGGCCCGAATGGGAACTCCATTCAGCGGCTAACTATATCCGATGAGGATTGACTTCGTTTTTAGGCGCGGGCGACTCTACATCTCATTATGCCGGTGGGTCGGTCCGCGTTTTTTTTTCTTTTTTGTACTAACATCGTAACTATTCGGGCGATACTAACGAAATTTGAAACCATTATGTTTTTTTACATTTTCTTTCGAATGATATAATTGCAAAAGTCCTCCCAAGTTAGCCAGGGAATTATTTGACAATAACATCATAACTATTCGGCCGATTCTAACGAAATTTGAAACACTTATGTTGTTTTACATTCTCTTTCGAATGATATAATTGCCAAAGTCCTCCCAAAGTTAGCTGGGAATTATTTGACAATAACATCATAACTATTCGGTCGATTCTAACGAAATTTGAGAATCTTATGTTGTTTTACATTCTCTTTCGATTGATATAATTGCAAAGGTCCTTCCAAGATTAGCCGGGGAATTATTTGACAATAAAATTAGAACTAATCTGCTGATTCTAAAGAAATTTGAAACCCTTATGTTGTTTTACATTCTCTTTTGAATTATATAATTGCCAAGCTCCTCCCAACGTTAGCCTGGTAATTATTTTGTTTTTTGGCAATAACCATAACTATTTGGCTGATTCTAACGAAATTTGAAACCCCTGTTTTACACTATTTCGAATGATTACACAGGCCTGCGTTTGGAATTTTTTTTTATGTTCCCCAGGATTTTTTTGTGGTTTCTTAATCAATCCAACCTCCTGAGCTCAAAAATGAATGTATATTTGTTCAATCAGGTCAGATTTTCTCAGTACAGCATACACCATTTTCATTGAGATTACCTCATTTTTTCTGAATTTAAAAAACAAACAAACTATCTAATAATGAATTATTACTGTTAATACACGTATGTAAACTATAATTCTTTTAATAAACAAAAAAATAAAAGAATGCAACATAATAAAGAAAATAATTATAATTTCGAAGAACCGACGCCCTTGACGATTTTCGTTTGTGCCTGTCATCTGGTGCATCACGCTTCAAACACCAACAGTAGTCAGCAAGCATGTTTTCGTTCCATTTACACTGGTACCTGGATTCCATTGTTTTTATGTCCTGGTGGAATCTTTGCCCCTGTTCTTTACTGTAATCCCCGCAGTTGTCGGGAAAATAATCGAGATGGGACTGTAAAAAGTGTATCTTTATAGACATTCGAGCTCCCAAATGTTTGAGACTTGTTACGAGCTGACTGACCAGGGCAACATATTCTTCTAGGCTTCTTTTATTGCCTAGAAAATTGTTAACTAGAGCTTTGAAAGCTTTCCAGGCATCTTTGGTAATTGTGTAGACTATGGGCCGATCGTAGGCCTAGTTTTTTTTTGGCTATTTTGGGCTACTTTTCGTTGTTAGTTTTTTAGAGATGAAATCGAAGAATTTTATGGCGATTTTCGTTTTTATACTGGGGGGCTGTGCCCCCCCAGACCCCCCCCAAAGGATTGAAACTCAGGGTCATCGCAGTGTTATCCCCGCGGCGAGCCGTACCCAACAACGAGCCGACGCTCAAAATATTGGTTAATACTTACGCCAGACGGGTGGGTAGAGTTTACCGGCAGCAAGCCAGAATTCGGTAAGATGTTTGTATCCTTCAGATGACAAATTTGAATAGGCTGCCCATCCGTCAGATACGACTGTCGTGCCCGGCAAAATCCACTTTTTTATCGCTGCGAGGAGGGTTTCTCGATTTCGATTTGCCACCGAAACAATGAAAATTCTCTTTGTTTCACATTCGAACCCTCCCAAAACCCACTGCCCTTCCACTACACGGCCCATGGGCTTCGAGAAACGCAACATATTTCTCGTTGTCGGTTAAAATAGCACCGAAACGTTGAATAGGTAACAAACAAACTTAACACGAAAATGAAAATTTGACAAATGAGCGGGAAACGGCGTGGGTGGTCGTTTAAATATGAGAGATGCGGACGGAAAAGTAGAGCATTGTTCCCGGAAATTTCGTGACTTTTTTTTTACTGGAATTGACCATTTGTGTTTCTTGAACTACACATATATAGTAATAAAAACACTAATACTGCACGCATCAATTTGGAACAATAAGCAAAATGAAGGTCTTAAAATAACCTTTTAAACAAATCAAAGCAGAGAAATCAATACGGAACAGGTAATATGAAAAAATCGTGTTTTCGTCAGAATTAAGACGTGACACTTGATTAACAACACCGAAATATGGTTTAATTGAACATTAAACAATGGGAAATTAAATAAAAACACTAAAGAATGTCAGGCATAGGGTAGGTAGGATATATAGAAAAGAAATGAGGGGGAAAAAAACATTAAAATATAAGATAAACCAATTTTTGATTATTATAAAAAACACAAAAAGCCTTGAAACAAATAGAGCTTTCTGATTGGTCATTTATGAAAATGAATCCAGATCTGTGATTGGCCAGTGCGATAGCAGAAAAACAATGAAAATAGCCCAAAAAGGAACTAGAGTCGCATCGGCCCATAGTCTACACAATTACCGCATCTTTTTCTATATCCTTCATTGATGCATCAAATTGCTGATCAAGTTCCTGATTTGAAGTCCATAAAAAATTCCCCCATGGAGCTTAGCGTCACTGATTTGTGGAAATTTTTGAAGAAGAAATTTAAAAGCTTGGTCTACTTTATTAAGGGTCTTGACATAATTTTTCATTATGCCAAGCTTTATATGCAGTGGAGGGAGGAGTATTTTTTGAGGAGGCACTAAAGGTTCAGCTATCACATTGTTTGATATAATTCTAAATGCTTCTCGTTGAGGCCAAACCTTCTTCTCATAGTGCATACTATCTGCACGACTGTCCCATAAACATAGGAAACAGGGATGCTTTGTGTAGCCTGTTTGCGTCCCAAGCGTAAGAGACACTACCTGAAAAAGATTTAGCACGGTATGTAAATTCAGTGTAATATTTCTAAAAACAAATTCAAAGTAATATTTCTTAAAACAATAAGAATATGAATATGTACTGAAAAATCCTGTATGCCGATGCATTAAATCATCGTATTGGAACTAATTGGATATATGTACATCTTATTTTGAGTTTATTGAGTTGTGTTGTATACCTTCTCAATTAGGATAAGTTCCCCATTAACCCAATAGGATGCATTAACCTATAGGGACACACTTCAACAAAAATTTCCAGATTTCCAGATTTGCATTCTTGTAAAATGTAAGTTGACCAAAATGTATATACAAGTATTAACAATTAAAAATGAAAATGTCAATATCAAAAAGCTTAGAAATGCCAAGTGTAAAATGATCTTACCTTTAAGTCACCACATATCCTGCACTTATAGCTAGAGTAATTTATTGCATCCAGCAATTTTTTCATATTTTCATAACTTTCAGTAAGTTGGATTGAATGGTCTATAGGAACGGAAGCTATCTTGTTACCAATATTCAGTAACACAGCTTTTAAACTTCTACTGGAGGAATCTATGAACAGTCTCCATTCTAATGGGTTGTAGGGAATTCCAAGGGCCTCAACAAGTCCTTTAATAAGAACATAAGGAGACTGCAAAAGACCATTCATGGCCTACACTTGGCAGCTCCTGTTCCAGTCAACACAAAAGATTTCTTACCAGAGAAAAGTCATCAACATTGTCACCCTTTACAGGAGTTCGTCAGATCTAATCTACAATATACATAAAATGCATCCAGAAGATTATGTCTATTCATGCAACCGCAAAATATAATCTCCCCACTCCTTAGAAAAATATATACATATGTACATAAAAAAGTCAGTCACATCTAGCAGCTTCATTCATATATTTATCTAATCTATTCTTAAAACTACCCAGAGAGGAGGCTTCTATCACATGTCTAGTGAGCCTATTCCATTCATCTACCACACGATTTGTAAACCAATTCCTCCCAATCTTCTTCCTAAACCTATACTTATCAAGCTTAAACCCAGTGCTACGTGTCCTGTCATGTTCACTAAGTATAAGAACCTTACCCAGATCCCCTTTATTATATCCTTTTACCCATTTGAAGACTTCAATCAATTCCCCTCTGACTCTTCTCCTTTCCAATGTATGTAGATTTAGTTTTCTGAGCCTTTCACCATAAGGTAAGTTCCTTAGCCCACCAATCATCTTTGTCATCCTTCTCTGCACAGACTCAAGCAAATCAATATCCTTCCTATAATATGGTGACCAAAATTGTACTGCATAGTCTAGATGAAGCCTAACTAGCGCCAGATACAGTTTTAGAATGACTTCAGCACTCTTATTGCTTACACTCCTCCTAATGAATCCCAATATCCTATTAGCTTTATTCTTAGCATTTATGCATTGCTTTCTAGGACGAAGGTCTGAACTTACCAAAATACCCAAGTCCCTCTCACAATCGGTCCTCCCTAAATTTCTCCCATTTAATTTATAACTATTCAGTGGATTATTTCTACCTATACTAAGTACACTACATTTGTCTATGTTAAACTTCATTTGCCATTTCTCAGCCCAATTGGACAGAATGGTCAATTCCTCCTGCATTACAACAGCATCAGAATCAGCCCTAATGGCCCTACCTAGCTTAGTATCATCAGCAAATTTACTCAGGTCACTACTTATACCTATGTCAAGATCATTAATATAAATTAAGAATAGCAAGGGACCCAAAACAGATCCTTGCGGAACTCCACTGCTAACACACCCCCACTCAGATTTAACTCCATCTATACTAACTCTTTGCTGTCTGTCACCAAGCCATGACTGAATCCACCTAAATATACTGCCATCGATCCCGTGTGCTTTAACTTTGCTCAAAAGCCGTAAGTGTGGCACTCGATCAAAAGCCTTACTAAAGTCCAAGTATAAAATATCATAGTTTTCATCATTATCTGCTGCTTCATACACCTTACTATAAAAAGACAGCAAATTAGTGAGACAGGATTTACCCTTACTAAAGCCATGCTGTGATTCTTTTATCAACTTATGCTTATCCAAGTGATCCCTAATATTCCTTGCTATAATAGATTCCATCATTTTCCCTACCACTGATGTCAAACTTACTGGTCTGTAATTATACTAAATAGCTGGAACAATGCTGCAAAAAATAGCTTCAAAACTCTTGTTCTCTATTTCTGTACCAAACAAATGTTTTTTTTTAGCGAAAAGATTACTTTCACGAAGTCTAGAGCCAAGAAGTTGTGCATTCTCCTTTGAAAGCCCCAGATTCCTGGTCAGTCCATTTGACTGAACTTGAGTGAATAGTATTGTGAACATATCATGTGTGGAAACCTGATAAGACACAGATGTGTCATAATCTTGGTCAACTTCCATATTAATAATCTCTTCATGTACCTCTATATGTTCAGGGGGAGAAGGTATAGGAATTCCTGGGCCATGGGGCAGGGGTTTGATGGCAGAAGGAACATCCGGATATGCCACACTATGTTTATTCTTCTTATTTATACATGTGAAAAATATAATTGCATATTACATAAAGGAATTGATTTGGAGTTGCAGATAGTACATATATGTTTAGTAAAGCATATGTTCATGCTGAAGTGAACTATGTTAGTTTTTAATTTTATGCTAAGTCTTTGCATAATAATGACATTTTCAGGAGCCAGTATAATACAGAAAGCTTAAATAATTGATACAATGCTCACCTTTAAGATTTGTCATGTAAAAATAGCAGTCCTTAGTGTGGTCCTTGCCATCTCTCCACACCATGGGAACACCAAAAGAGAGGGACTTCTGTTCGCCCTGACTCCAGCGTCTTAAACTTATGTAGCATCCCTTGCAGCAGATATGTGGTGCAAAACTTTTATCTTGATCTCTTAGCCTTACTCCAAAATATGCATGATACACAGATTTAATTACAGGAGGGATTGTACTTTGCTGCTCGGGAAAAGTCACTTTGCTGCAAACATAACAAAATCTGTTGGAGCTATTCTTACATTTTCTGTTCATTTTTAACTCAACCACTATTATTATTATTCTTATTATTATAATGCTAAGCAATTTTTAACCTGCAAAATATAAACCTATTTGCATAATTACTTAAAATGTACACAAAATTTACTGCAAATAGAGCAGTGCAAAAACTATTGAAATTTGATGTAAGGTTGTCTTACAGGAGCTCCTGATTCTCATTGTAAGATTGGGATATAATACTGATTTGGGTGTGTAATTTTTCTTGTATTTATTTAATACATCAATCACTGTATAATAAATACATTAGTGATTAATACTTTTGGGGAAGATAACTAGCAGCAATCCTGAGCAAGAATTTTTTTTTTGGTGAGTGTTAACTTTTTCATTAGTAAATTTCTGAGAGTATGGCTTTTTGTATAGATGGTGAGAGCATGCCGTTTGAAAGTAGTGTGTATGTGGTGTGTGATGCATGTGGAGTTGAAAGGAGAGTGAATGTAACTGAATGCCGTGTGTGTTTTCTGGAAGGGGAGGTTAGGAGGTTGAGTGGGGAATGTAAGAGGTTGAATGATTTGGTGTTTGAGGTGAGAAGAGATGCAAGTGTGCGATTGAAGGGTGAGATTAGTGCTAAGAGGGTGGAAGATAGGGCTAGGACTGGGAACAGTGTGGAAGTTGTGAGTGATGATGAATGGTGGGTGAAAATGGATAGGATAGATAAGTTAGGACAGGTTAGGTGTGTGAATGAGAGGGACATAGAACCTGTTAGGTTGACTAACAGATTCAATGTCCTGAGAGAGGAAGAGTGTGAAAGTGATTTGCCTGGTGTGATTGTGGATGAAAGCAGGATGGGTGGTAGCGTGACTGAGAGCAGGAGGGAGGGTAATGTTAGGCCAAGACAGAATAGGAGAATGACTGAGGTGCTAGTGATGGGTGACTCTCAGATTAGGTATTTAGATAGGAAGTTGAGTGATAGCAAGTGGAAGGGAATGAGAGTTTGTCTGCCGGGTGCTGGTGTAAGTGATGTTTGTGAGAGGTATGATAGGCTGGTTTCTGGGTGTGAGAGGGATGCAGTTGTGATTACGCATGTGGGAGTGAATGATGTAAAGAAGGTGGGTACATGTGAGTTACGTGAGCAGTATAAAAGGTTAGTTGAAAGGATGAGTAAAAGCAGGGTAAAAGGTGTTGTTTCTGGTGTGCTTCCGAGATTGGATGTGGGGGTAGAATGGTTGTCGCGTGCAATTGGTTTGAATGAATTTGTGAAAGGACTGTGTGAGGAGCTAGGATTGGTGTTTGTAGATGTCTGGGGAGGGTTTTACGGGAATAGGAGGTTGTATGCGATGGATGGGCTCCATCTTAGTCGGGCAGGTGTTGAGGTTCTATGGGGGGAGCTGGATAGTGTGATTAGGTCCTTACGGATGGGAAACTAGAAGCTGTTAGAGGTAAGGGAATAACAGGAATAGAGGGCAGGTGTAGGAAATGGAAGGGATGCAGTGATAGAGGAATAGCTAGGGGAGAGGGCATACTGATGCGTTATAGGGGGACTAATGCACAAGTGAATGAGCAGATAACTAGGAATAAAAAAGCACGATGCAATGAAGATGGGAATAATAAAAAAAACTTAAAAATATACTACACAAATGGTCGGAGTATAAGGAATAAGATAGATCTCTTAAGAGCGTTAGCAAGTGAAGAGAATTTTGATATAATTGCGATAACAGAGTCATGGCTTGATTTGGCAGGTAATCACTTTAAACCTGAGGTTCAGATTGAGGGCTTTAACATGTTCCATACAGATAGGAATAGGAAGAGAGGAGGAGGGGTTATTATTTATATTAAAGATAATCTCCAGTGTTGTGTAAACAGTACAATTAAATTAGATGATAACACAGAGTCATTATGGCTAAATGTAAAGGAAGGTAAAAACAAGCTTGTCTTAGGATTATTATACAGACCACCAAATCTTAGTAAGGAAGCTTCAAATCTTCTGTGGCAGGAGATTGAACGGGCATGTAGAAGTAAGCATGTGTGCATAATGGGCGATTTTAATTACAGAAATATAGACTGGGAAGCTCTTGTGGGTGATCAGGAGGCTGAGGAATTTTTTAATGTTGTCCAAGATAATTTTCTGAGGCAGATTATTAACGAACCCACTAGATGTAATAATATACTGGATTTAGTTCTGACAAATAGGGAAGAAGTTATTAAGGATACTGAGATTGGAGGAAATTTGGGTAATAGTGACCATTGTGAAATTAGATTCAAGATGAAATGGAATGGTATTGATAGTAGCATGAACAATGTTAAAATTCCTGACTTTAGAAGAGCAAATTATAATGGGCTCAGGACTTACCTGGAGGCAGTTGTACAGAAACCAGGCAATGAAATCAATTCAGGAATAGATTCAATGATATCAGTTAGTGGAGACAATAATCACCAGGTGGAAGAGATTACAATTGAAGAGGAGTATGAAAGAATAATTGAGCAATTAATTACAGGTCAGATGATTAACATTCCATATAAGGAGATTAGGACTAAAAATAATGACCCAAAATGGATGACAGATAAAATTAAGCATTATATTGGCATTAAAAAGGGCATTTATAGGAAAATAAAAAATGGGGAGGATCACTTAATGAACTAGCAAGAGATGTTAAAAAGTTAGTTAGAGTAGCAAGGAGAAATTATGAAATTAAAGTGGCAAATAGGGCAAAGGAAGATCCTAAAAGTTTTTATCAATTATACAAAACTAAGGTTAGAGATAAAATAGGCCCACTTATAGATTCGAATGGAGAATTAGTGAGTGATAGGGACTCAATGGCTGGAATGATAAATGAATTTTTTCTCTCAGTATTTACACAGGAGGATACTCTAAATATACCTGAGGTGTCAATGATCTTTCGGGGTAATGATGAAGAGAAATTAAAGGATATATTGATCACAAAGGAGATAGTGACAAAGGAAATTGATAAAATCAAAAGTAGTAAAGCACCCGGTCCTGATGAGCTCTTTCCTAGAATTTTGAAAGAATGTAAGGATGTGTTAAGTGAGCCCCTAGCATGCATCTTTAGAAAATCATTGGAGAGTGGCATTGTGCCAGTGGCATGGAAGAAAGCCAATGTGATACCTATATTTAAGAAAGGGGATAAAACAAATATGTCTAATTACAGACCAGTAAGTTTGACATCAGTGGTAGGGAAAATGATGGAATCTATTATAGCAAGGAATATTAGAGATCACTTGGATAAGCATAAGTTGATAAAAGAATCACAGCATGGCTTTAGTAAGGGTAAATCCTGTCTCACTAATTTGCTGTCTTTTTATAGTAAGGTGTATGAAGCAGCAGATAATGATGAAAACTATAATATTTTATACTTGGACTTTAGTAAGGCTTTTGATCGAGTGCCACACTTACGACTTCTGAGCAAAGTTAAAGCACACGGGATCGATGGCAGTATATTTAGGTGGATTCAGTCATGGCTTGGTGACAGACAGCAAAGAGTTAGTATAGATGGAGTTAAATCTGAGTGGGGGTGTGTTAGCAGTGGAGTTCCTCAAGGATCTGTTTTGGGTCCCTTGCTATTCTTAATTTATATTAATGATCTTGACATAGGTATAAGTAGTGACCTGAGTAAATTTGCTGATGATACTAAGCTAGGTAGGGCCATTAGGGCTGATTCTGATGCTGTTGTAATGCAGGAGGAATTGACCATTCTGTCCAATTGGGCCGAGAAATGGCAAATGAAGTTTAACATAGACAAATGTAGTGTACTTAGTATAGTTAGAAATAATCCATTGAATAGTTATAAATTAAATGGCAGAATTTTAGGGAGGACTGATTGTGAGAGAGACTTGGGTATTTTGGTAAGTTCAGACCTTCGTCCTAGAAAGCAATGTCTAAATGCTAAGAATAAAGCTAATAGGATATTGGGATTCATTAGGAGGAGTGTAAGCAATAAGAGTGCTGAAGTCATTCTAAAACTGTATCTGGCGCTAGTTAGGCCTCATCTAGACTATGCAGTACAATTTGGGTCACCATATTATAGGAAGGATATTGATTTGCTTGAGTCTGTGCAGAGAAGGATGACAAAGATGATTGGTGGGCTAAGGAACTTACCCTATGGTGAAAGGCTCAGAAAACTAAATCTACATACATTGGAAAGGAGAAGAGTCAGAGGGGAATTGATTGAAGTCTTCAAATGGGTAAAAGGATATAATAAAGGGGATCTGGGTAAGGTTCTTATACTTAGTGAACATGACAGGACACGTAGCAATGGGTTTAAGCTTGATAAGTATAGGTTTAGGAAGGAGATTGGGAGGAATTGGTTTACAAATCGTGTGGTAGATGAATGGAATAGGCTCACTAGGCATGTGATAGAAGCCTCCTCTCTGGGTAGTTTTAAGAATAGATTAGATAAATATATGGATGAAGCTGCTAGATGGGACTGACTTTTTTTATGTACATATGTATATATTTTTCTAAGGAGTGGGAAGATTATATTTTGCGGTTGCATGAATGGACATAATTCTCTGGATGCATTTTATGTATATTGTAGATTAGATCTGACGAACTCCTGTTAAGGGTGACAATGTTGATGACTTTTCTCTGGTAAGAAATCTTTTGTGTGTTGACTGGAACAGGAGCTGCCAAGTGTAGACCATGAATGGTCTTTTGCAGTCTCCTTCTTTTCTTATGTTCTTATGTTCTTATAAAATTATTATCACCCCTTATATCGCAAAAACTGGAGGTGATAGAGAAAAACGGATGACAGATTCGGATTTAGGAGGTCAATTTTATTAAGAAACACTATAGAAAACCTAAGGTACATTTTTGACGCAGACCAGTGTTATAATTGCCAAAGTCCGTTCGGGAATTATTGAAAGTTTTGAAGGTCATAAATCAGAATAGGTCAGCAAACCTTGTTGTTGAATGTGTCAGTCTAGGTGATCTTCGAGTATGTTACCTGTCTACAGCTTATGCCTCCGGCGTCGAGGGGAGACGGGCTCACCTAAACAACGGAGCGTGCTTCTTTCTTCCCTTTTTGTTAATTGTTCTTTTTTAACTTTTTTTTGGCTCGTTTGGTTTTTAATCTAATCTAGCATTTTACTGAAACATGATTAAGGCGATTCCGGCCCTAGCTTAGCTTCTTCTCATTTCTGACAGCCTGTCTTCCACCCTACTTGCTCACTTTTCCTACAACGTCTCTCACAACTTTCTCTTGTCGGCCTCTAATTTCACAGGGTAGATGCCGACCAGCTTCCTCTCCCCCAACTATCGCGGATCGGGGCTGAGAGGGGAGGGTACAACGTTCCCTCACCCCTGAACTTCGGTCTGGGGTGGTGGGTTTTTAACAACCTGCTTCATCCCCATACACACCTTCCCCTCACTTCCCTCATTTTTCTCCTTTCAATTTATCCATTTTACGCCAAGCCCAAGGTGGAGCTGCCAGGCCACTAGGCGGGAGGAGTGGCCCCAAATGGCGGCAGCTGGCTCTGATGGCCCCATACTCACCGCTCGCAGAGCGGGCAACTTCGTGGGGGTGATTAGCGTTTGCATCCCGTATTTAAAACAGGGTCCTCCAGGCCCAATAATGAATAAAAAAAATCTCCCTTAAATTCCCCTTGACCATAGTCGGAGTCGTCTTCTGGCAGCTCCACTAAAAAAAAAAGGAGTGCCCCTCCCCCATGTGCTTTGCAGGGGACCCTCTAAAACACTTAACTGCAGAGGAGGCTTACTCCTCTCCTTTGCGTACGGTTGTAGGAGACTACCCCACACCCTCTTCTCTGGAGGCGCCGTCGGGTATCTCCCTCTTTCCAGCGGCAGTCCCCTCTTTACTTTATAAGAGGACTGACAAGAAAAGAGAGCGGCCCGTAATTGACCGCTCTCGGTGGGAGCGGGACGATAGGGCTAACCCCCTTAGAGGTAGGAGGGAAGACAGGGCCTGTGGGCCTCTTTCCTCCAAAGACCTGCCGGCTCGAATTTTGAGCTTAGAAAGGGGTCTCCGTACTTGCTCCGCTCTCTTCCCCGACTAAAGTTTATGACCAATGGGCCTTGTGATGTCCTTGGGGGGGGGGGGGCATGTGGAGGCCCCTCAAGAGATTTATATGGTCCCTGAGGCTACCCAGCCCCAGACGGTAGGACTATCCATGGGGACGAACCTGGGCTCGGTGCCAAGCACAGAACCTGAGTCCGCCCCTGTGCAGGGTCCTCTTCAGACAGCTCGGGTCTACCCCCAAAGCCGGAGCACGCTTCCTTTTTGCCTTTCTGCTTTTTCTGTTATTTTTTTAGCCTCTGTCCTTTTTTATCGTAGTGTGTTATTTAGATATTGTTATTTGTTTTTTTTTAATATAGCCCCATCTTAGGCTGTTGTCTACGGCAACTTATGCCCAAGTAGGCCGTCCCCATATGGGCTACTACAATGAAAAATAATGTCTACACAGACTTTTGGAGGAAGCTGGCCTCCCATTTTATTTGACTTTCTTTTGTTGTATATCTCATTTTTCTGCGCCCGTGTGAGGTGGACCTTCCTCCGATGCCAGAGCATGCGCCCTTGTTTTTGTTTTGTTTGTTTTTTGTTGGGGGTTTCATATTTGACTTATTTTATATTTTAATATAGCATAGTATTTGTCTTATAATTAATTACGGCGCCTTATAACATTGTAGGCAGTCGCCACATGGGAGGGAACTAAACAAAATTATGTATTCTTAAATTATTAAAATGGGATCTGTCATTACACAATGCTAGTTGTCAATTCTGTATCCCTTTTATCATTCCGTTACTTTATCCGTTAAGTATTATGAATTTAATGTGGTTCCCATGCTTTTTCCGTTTCCCTTTTATTTCTTTCCTCTTCTCCTTTGGGTTGCACGTTTGTCAATTGTTTTGGCAAAATTGAGTCAGTATGTGAAACAGTCGACCAAGAAGCAAGAAAACAGTTAAAAGAGTGACGAGTGCAGAAGAGTCGTGTCGAGTTAATATAATGAGCATTAATCGCCTTGACGCCTCGTCCTTCTTTACCCGTGTCACACCACTAATTAATACTGTTGAAGAGGACTACCCCACACCCCCTTCTCTGGAGGCGCCGTCGGGTATCTCCCTCTTTCCAGCGGCAGTCCCCTCTTTACTTTATAAGAGGACTGATAAGAAAAGAGGGCGGCCCGTAATTGACCACTCTCGGTGGGAGCGGGATGATAGGGCTAACCCCCTTAGAGGTAGGAGGGAAGACATGGCCCGTGGGCCTCTTTCCTCCAAAGACCTGCCGGCTCGAATTTTGAGCTTAGAAAGGGGTCTCCGTACGTGCTCCGCTCTCTTCCCCGACAAAAGTTTATGACCAATGGGCCTTGTGATGTCCTAGGGGGGGGGGCATGTGGAGGCCCCTCAAGAGATTTATATGGTCCCTGAGGCTACCCAGCCCCAGACGGTAGGACTATCCATGGGGACGAACCTGGGCTCGGTGCCAAGCACAGAACCTGAGTCCGCCCCTGTGCAGGGTCCTCTTCAGACAGCTCGGGTCTACCCCCAACGCCGGAGCACGCTTCCTTTTTGCCTTTCTGCTTTTTCTGTTATTTTTTTAGCCTCTGTCCTTTTTTATCGTAGTGTGTTATTTAGATATTGTTATTTGGTTTTTTTTTAATATAGCCCCATCTTAGGCTGTTGTCTACGGCAACTTATGCCCAAGTAGGCCGTCCCCATATGGGCTACTACAATGAAAAATAATGTCTACACAGACTTTTGGAGGAAGCTGGCCTCCCATTTTATTTGACTTTCTTTTGTTGTATATCTCATTTTTCTGCGCCCGTGTGAGGTGGACCTTCCTCCGATGCCAGAGCATGCGCCCTTGTTTTTGTTTTGTTTGTTTTTTGTTGGGGGTTTCATATTTGACCTATTTTATATTTTAATATAGCATAGTATTTGTCTTATAATTAATTACGGCGCCTTATAACGTTGTAGGCAGTCGCCACATGGGAGGGAACTAAACAAAATTATGTATTCTTAAATTATTAAAATGGGATCTGTCATTACACAATGCTAGTTGTCAATTCTGTATCCCTTTTATCATTCCGTTACTTTATCCGTTAAGTATTATGAATTTAATGTGGTTCCCATGCTTTTTCCGTTTCCCTTTTATTTCTTTCCTCTTCTCCTTTGGGTTGCACGTTTGTCAATTGTTTTGGCAAAATTGAGTCAGTATGTGAAACAGTCGACCAAGAAGCAAGAAAACAGTTAAAAGAGTGACGAGTGCAGAAGAGTCGTGTCGAGTTAATATAATGAGCATTAATCGCCTTGACGCCTCGTCCTTCTTTACCCGTGTCACACCACTAATTAATACTGTTGAAGAGGACTACCCCGCACCCCCTTCTCTGGAGGCGCCGTCGGGTATCTCCCTCTTTCCAGCGGCAGTCCCCTCTTTACTTTATAAGAGGACTGATAAGAAAAGAGGGCGGCCCGTAATTGACCACTCTCGGTGGGAGCGGGATGATAGGGCTAACCCCCTTAGAGGTAGGAGGGAAGACATGGCCCGTGGGCCTCTTTCCTCCAAAGACCTGCCGGCTCGAATTTTGATCTTAGAAAGGGGTCTCCGTACGTGCTCCGCTCTCTTCCCCGACAAAAGTTTATGACCAATGGGCCTTGTGATGTCCTAGGGGGGGGGGGCATGTGGAGGCCCCTCAAGAGATTTATATGGTCCCTGAGGCTACCCAGCCCCAGACGGTAGGACTATCCATGGGGACGAACCTGGGCTCGGTGCCAAGCACAGAACCTGAGTCCGCCCCTGTGCAGGGTCCTCTTCAGACAGCTCGGGTCTACCCCCAATGCCGGAGCACGCTTCCTTTTTGCCTTTCTGCTTTTTCTGTTATTTTTTTAGCCTCTGTCCTTTTTTATCGTAGTGTGTTATTTAGATATTGTTATTTGTTTTTTTTTTAATATAGCCCCATCTTAGGCTGTTGTCTACGGCAACTTATGCCCAAGTAGGCCGTCCCCATATGGGCTACTACAATGAAAAATAATGTCTACACAGACTTTTGGAGGAAGCTGGCCTCCCATTTTATTTGACTTTCTTTTGTTGTATATCTCATTTTTCTGCGCCCGTGTGAGGTGGACCTTCCTCCGATGCCAGAGCATGCGCCCTTGTTTTTGTTTTGTTTGTTTTTTGTTGGGGGTTTCATATTTGACTTATTTTATATTTTAATATAGCATAGTATTTGTCTTATAATTAATTACGGCGCCTTATAACGTTGTAGGCAGTCGCCACATGGGAGGGAACTAAACAAAATTATGTATTCTTAAATTATTAAAATGGGATCTGTCATTACACAATGCTAGTTGTCAATTCTGTATCCCTTTTATCATTCCGTTACTTTATCCGTTAAGTATTATGAATTTAATGTGGTTCCCATGCTTTTTCCGTTTCCCTTTTATTTCTTTCCTCTTCTCCTTTGGGTTGCACGTTTGTCAATTGTTTTGGCAAAATTGAGTCAGTATGTGAAACAGTCGACCAAGAAGCAAGAAAACAGTTAAAAGAGTGACGAGTGCAGAAGAGTCGTGTCGAGTTAATATAATGAGCATTAATCGCCTTGACGCCTCGTCCTTCTTTACCCGTGTCACACCACTAACTAATACTGTTGAAGAGGACTACCCCACACCCCCTTCTCTGGAGGCGCCGTCGGGTATCTCCCTCTTTCCAGCGGCAGTCCCCTCTTTACTTTATAAGAGGACTGATAAGAAAAGAGGGCGGCCCGTAATTGACCACTCTCGGTGGGAGCGGGATGATAGGGCTAACCCCCTTAGAGGTAGGAGGGAAGACATGGCCCGTGGGCCTCTTTCCTCCAAAGACCTGCCGGCTCGAATTTTGATCTTAGAAAGGGGTCTCCGTACGTGCTCCGCTCTCTTCCCCGACAAAAGTTTATGACCAATGGGCCTTGTGATGTCCTAGGGGGGGGGCATGTGGAGGCCCCTCAAGAGATTTATATGGTCCCTGAGGCTACCCAGCCCCAGACGGTAGGACTATCCATGGGGACGAACCTGGGCTCGGTGCCAAGCACAGAACCTGAGTCCGCCCCTGTGCAGGGTCCTCTTCAGACAGCTCGGGTCTACCCCCAATGCCAGAGCACGCTTCCTTTTTGCCTTTCTGCTTTTTCTGTTATTTTTTTAGCCTCTGTCCTTTTTTATCGTAGTGTGTTATTTAGATATTGTTATTTGTTTTTTTTTTAATATAGCCCCATCTTAGGCTGTTGTCTACGGCAACTTATGCCCAAGTAGGCCGTCCCCATATGGGCTACTACAATGAAAAATAATGTCTACACAGACTTTTGGAGGAAGCTGGCCTCCCATTTTATTTGACTTTCTTTTGTTGTATATCTCATTTTTCTGCGCCCGTGTGAGGTGGACCTTCCTCCGATGCCAGAGCATGCGCCCTTGTTTTTGTTTTGTTTGTTTTTTGTTGGGGGTTTCATATTTGACCTATTTTATATTTTAATATAGCATAGTATTTGTCTTATAATTAATTACGGCGCCTTATAACGTTGTAGGCAGTCGCCACATGGGAGGGAACTAAACAAAATTATGTATTCTTAAATTATTAAAATGGGATCTGTCATTTGATAAGGTACCACACAGGAGACTAGTTCATAAATTAAAAATGATTGGGATATGTGGGGGTGTTTCAAATTGGATAGCTGAGTGGCTGAAAGACAGGAAGCAAAGGGTAGTGCTAAATGGTGTAAAGTCAGAGTGGAGGGATGTTATCAGTGGGGTTCCTCAGGGATCAGTTCTCGGTCCATTATTATTTGTCATCTATATAAACGATCTTGGGGAGGCAGTTAATAATAAAGTGTCAATTTTTGCGGATGATACCAAATTAGCAGCTGTAGTTAAAGATATTGATGATAATTTTAAAGTGCAGGGGGACTTAAATAAATTGTTATCCTGGGCACATAAGTGGCAAATGACTTTCAACCTTGATAAGTGCAAAGTTATTAACATGGGAAAAGATAATAGAGAATTTAACTATGAAATGGATGGGCATTGGCTGAGCTCAGTAGAGGATGAGAAAGATCTAGGAGTAGTAATAGATAAGTCATTAAGGTTTTCTAAGCAGTGTATTGAAGCAAGAAATAGGGCAAATAGAGTGCTGGGTTTTATTAAGAGAAATGTCAGTTACAAAAGTAAGGAGGTTATTCTTAAACTCTATAACTCTTATGTTAGGCCACATCTAGAGTACTGTATACAGGCATGGTCCCCACATTTTAGACACGATATTAACCTTCTTGAGTCAGTGCAACGGAGGGCAACAAAGATTATTCCTTCCCTGAGGCACCTTGAATATGAAGATAGACTGAGGGTATTAAATATGTTCTCGTTCGAAAGGAGGTGTGTGAGAGGGGATATGATTGAGCTGTTTAAAATTTTTTCCGGGATAGATAAATTGGATGTTAGCAAGTTTTTTGAGTTAGATGATGGAAATCGGACTAGAGGTCACCACTTGAAAATTAAAAAGCAAGGGTGTAGGTTGGATTTAAGAAAGTATTTTTTCACCAATAGAGTGGTAGACTTCTGGAACAAATTGCCGCAGAGGGTAGTAGGTAGTCCAAATCTAAATGTATTTAAGAGTAGGTTGGATGAGTTTATGGGAAGGGAAGGTTGTGATGGTTCCTAAGTTTTGTATATATTAATATTGTTTGTATATATCTATAGCTGCATGATTTAGTTCTTGACAAGCCTTGATTGGTGATACCCTTGTTTCTGGATGCAATCCTCTGGATGTAGTTTTCCTGGGAGTTTGGGTGCCTTGAAAAAGAGGCCGCTTGACTCGGATGACCTATGATGAGCCCTTGTGGCTTTTGTCATCCGTTATATTATATTGTGGGGGACTTTGATTTTGTCTTCCCCTGGTGATGGTGCTTTTTGTGGGTGGGTTTTGACGGAGGCGGATGACCTTTGATAGGCCCTTGTGGCTTTTGTCATCCGTGTAATTATGTTATGTTATGTTATGTTATGTTATTACACAATGCTAGTTGTCAATTCTGTATCCCTTTTATCATTCCATTACTTTATCCGTTAAGTATTATGAATTTAATGTGGTTCCCATGCTTTTTCCGTTTCCCTTTTATTTCTTTCCTCTTCTCCTTTGGGTTGCACGTTTGTCAATTGTTTTGGCAAAATTGAGTCAGTATGTGAAACAGTCGACCAAGAAGCAAGAAAACAGTTAAAAGAGTGACGAGTGCAGAAGAGTCGTGTCGAGTTAATATAATGAGCATTAATCGCCTTGACGCCTCGTCCTTCTTTACCCGTGTCACACCACTAATTAATACTGTTGAAGAGGACTACCCCGCACCCCCTTCTCTGGAGGCGCCGTCGGGTATCTCCCTCTTTCCAGCGGCAGTCCCCTCTTTACTTTATAAGAGGACTGATAAGAAAAGAGGGCGGCCCGTAATTGACCACTCTCGGTGGGAGCGGGATGATAGGGCTAACCCCCTTAGAGGTAGGAGGGAAGACATGGCCCGTGGGCCTCTTTCCTCCAAAGACCTGCCGGCTCGAATTTTGATCTTAGAAAGGGGTCTCCGTACGTGCTCCGCTCTCTTCCCCGACAAAAGTTTATGACCAATGGGCCTTGTGATGTCCTAGGGGGGGGGGGGCATGTGGAGGCCCCTCAAGAGATTTATATGGTCCCTGAGGCTACCCAGCCCCAGACGGTAGGACTATCCATGGGGACGAACCTGGGCTCTGTGCCAAGCACAGAACCTGAGTCCGCCCCTGTGCAGGGTCCTCTTCAGACAGCTCGGGTCTACCCCCAATGCCGGAGCACGCTTCCTTTTTGCCTTTCTGCTTTTTCTGTTATTTTTTTAGCCTCTGTCCTTTTTTATCGTAGTGTGTTATTTAGATATTGTTATTTGTTTTTTTTTTAATATAGCCCCATCTTAGGCTGTTTTCTACGGCAACTTATGCCCAAGTAGGCCGTCCCCATATGGGCTACTACAATGAAAAATAATGTCTACACAGACTTTTGGAGGAAGCTGGCCTCCCATTTTATTTGACTTTCTTTTGTTGTATATCTCATTTTTCTGCGCCCGTGTGAGGTGGACCTTCCTCCGATGCCAGAGCATGCGCCCTTGTTTTTGTTTTGTTTGTTTTTTGTTGGGGGTTTCATATTTGACTTATTTTATATTTTAATATAGCATAGTATTTGTCTTATAATTAATTACGGCGCCTTATAACGTTGTAGGCAGTCGCCACATGGGAGGGAACTAAACAAAATTATGTATTCTTAAATTATTAAAATGGGATCTGTCATTACACAATGCTAGTTGTCAATTCTGTATCCCTTTTATCATTCCGTTACTTTATCCGTTAAGTATTATGAATTTAATGTGGTTCCCATGCTTTTTCCGTTTCCCTTTTATTTCTTTCCTCTTCTCCTTTGGGTTGCACGTTTGTCAATTGTTTTGGCAAAATTGAGTCAGTATGTGAAACAGTCGACCAAGAAGCAAGAAAACAGTTAAAAGAGTGACGAGTGCAGAAGAGTCGTGTCGAGTTAATATAATGAGCATTAATCGCCTTGACGCCTCGTCCTTCTTTACCCGTGTCACACCACTAATTAATACTGTTGAAGAGGACTACCCCACACCCCCTTCTCTGGAGGCGCCGTCGGGTATCTCCCTCTTTCCAGCGGCAGTCCCCTCTTTACTTTATAAGAGGACTGATAAGAAAAGAGGGCGGCCCGTAATTGACCACTCTCGGTGGGAGCGGGATGATAGGGCTAACCCCCTTAGAGGTAGGAGGGAAGACATGGCCCGTGGGCCTCTTTCCTCCAAAGACCTGCCGGCTCGAATTTTGAGCTTAGAAAGGGGTCTCCGTACGTGCTCCGCTCTCTTCCCCGACAAAAGTTTATGACCAATGGGCCTTGTGATGTCCTAGGGGGGGGGGGCATGTGGAGGCCCCTCAAGAGATTTATATGGTCCCTGAGGCTACCCAGCCCCAGACGGTAGGACTATCCATGGGGACGAACCTGGGCTCGGTGCCAAGCACAGAACCTGAGTCCGCCCCTGTGCAGGGTCCTCTTCAGACAGCTCGGGTCTACCCCCAACGCCGGAGCACGCTTCCTTTTTGCCTTTCTGCTTTTTCTGTTATTTTTTTAGCCTCTGTCCTTTTTTATCGTAGTGTGTTATTTAGATATTGTTATTTGTTTTTTTTTTAATATAGCCCCATCTTAGGCTGTTGTCTACGGCAACTTATGCCCAAGTAGGCCGTCCCCATATGGGCTACTACAATGAAAAATAATGTCTACACAGACTTTTGGAGGAAGCTGGCCTCCCATTTTATTTGACTTTCTTTTGTTGTATATCTCATTTTTCTGCGCCCGTGTGAGGTGGACCTTCCTCCGATGCCAGAGCATGCGCCCTTGTTTTTGTTTTGTTTGTTTTTTGTTGGGGGTTTCATATTTGACCTATTTTATATTTTAATATAGCATAGTATTTGTCTTATAATTAATTACGGCGCCTTATAACGTTGTAGGCAGTCGCCACATGGGAGGGAACTAAACAAAATTATGTATTCTTAAATTATTAAAATGGGATCTGTCATTACACAATGCTAGTTGTCAATTCTGTATCCCTTTTATCATTCCGTTACTTTATCCGTTAAGTATTATGAATTTAATGTGGTTCCCATGCTTTTTCCGTTTCCCTTTTATTTCTTTCCTCTTCTCCTTTGGGTTGCACGTTTGTCAATTGTTTTGGCAAAATTGAGTCAGTATGTGAAACAGTCGACCAAGAAGCAAGAAAACAGTTAAAAGAGTGACGAGTGCAGAAGAGTCGTGTCGAGTTAATATAATGAGCATTAATCGCCTTGACGCCTCGTCCTTCTTTACCCGTGTCACACCACTAATTAATACTGTTGAAGAGGACTACCCCGCACCCCCTTCTCTGGAGGCGCCGTCGGGTATCTCCCTCTTTCCAGCGGCAGTCCCCTCTTTACTTTATAAGAGGACTGATAAGAAAAGAGGGCGGCCCGTAATTGACCACTCTCGGTGGGAGCGGGATGATAGGGCTAACCCCCTTAGAGGTAGGAGGGAAGACATGGCCCGTGGGCCTCTTTCCTCCAAAGACCTGCCGGCTCGAATTTTGATCTTAGAAAGGGGTCTCCGTACGTGCTCCGCTCTCTTCCCCGACAAAAGTTTATGACCAATGGGCCTTGTGATGTCCTAGGGGGGGGGGGGGCATGTGGAGGCCCCTCAAGAGATTTATATGGTCCCTGAGGCTACCCAGCCCCAGACGGTAGGACTATCCATGGGGACGAACCTGGGCTCGGTGCCAAGCACAGAACCTGAGTCCGCCCCTGTGCAGGGTCCTCTTCAGACAGCTCGGGTCTACCCCCAATGCCGGAGCACGCTTCCTTTTTGCCTTTCTGCTTTTTCTGTTATTTTTTTAGCCTCTGTCCTTTTTTATCGTAGTGTGTTATTTAGATATTGTTATTTGTTTTTTTTTTAATATAGCCCCATCTTAGGCTGTTGTCTACGGCAACTTATGCCCAAGTAGGCCGTCCCCATATGGGCTACTACAATGAAAAATAATGTCTACACAGACTTTTGGAGGAAGCTGGCCTCCCATTTTATTTGACTTTCTTTTGTTGTATATCTCATTTTTCTGCGCCCGTGTGAGGTGGACCTTCCTCCGATGCCAGAGCATGCGCCCTTGTTTTTGTTTTGTTTGTTTTTTGTTGGGGGTTTCATATTTGACTTATTTTATATTTTAATATAGCATAGTATTTGTCTTATAATTAATTACGGCGCCTTATAACGTTGTAGGCAGTCGCCACATGGGAGGGAACTAAACAAAATTATGTATTCTTAAATTATTAAAATGGGATCTGTCATTACACAATGCTAGTTGTCAATTCTGTATCCCTTTTATCATTCCGTTACTTTATCCGTTAAGTATTATGAATTTAATGTGGTTCCCATGCTTTTTCCGTTTCCCTTTTATTTCTTTCCTCTTCTCCTTTGGGTTGCACGTTTGTCAATTGTTTTGGCAAAATTGAGTCAGTATGTGAAACAGTCGACCAAGAAGCAAGAAAACAGTTAAAAGAGTGACGAGTGCAGAAGAGTCGTGTCGAGTTAATATAATGAGCATTAATCGCCTTGACGCCTCGTCCTTCTTTACCCGTGTCACACCACTAATTAATACTGTTGAAGAGGACTACCCCACACCCCCTTCTCTGG
Source organism: Ceratothoa steindachneri (assembly GCA_963969495.1). Lineage (NCBI taxonomy): Eukaryota > Metazoa > Arthropoda > Malacostraca > Isopoda > Cymothoidae > Ceratothoa > Ceratothoa steindachneri. The sequence goes on along the minus strand of OZ018321.1, from coordinate 4,327,636 downwards.
AGGCGCCGTCGGGTATCTCCCTCTTTCCAGCGGCAGTCCCCTCTTTACTTTATAAGAGGACTGATAAGAAAAGAGGGCGGCCCGTAATTGACCACTCTCGGTGGGAGCGGGATGATAGGGCTAACCCCCTTAGAGGTAGGAGGGAAGACATGGCCCGTGGGCCTCTTTCCTCCAAAGACCTGCCGGCTCGAATTTTGAGCTTAGAAAGGGGTCTCCGTACGTGCTCCGCTCTCTTCCCCGACAAAAGTTTATGACCAATGGGCCTTGTGATGTCCTAGGGGGGGGGGCATGTGGAGGCCCCTCAAGAGATTTATATGGTCCCTGAGGCTACCCAGCCCCAGACGGTAGGACTATCCATGGGGACGAACCTGGGCTCGGTGCCAAGCACAGAACCTGAGTCCGCCCCTGTGCAGGGTCCTCTTCAGACAGCTCGGGAATTAGATAGTGTTATTAGGTCTTTAGAGGCGGGAAACTAGGTTTTGATAGTGGTCAGGGAAATTTAATGGCTCAAAGTGAGGCAGGGAAAGGAAGCAAACACAGATTTGTAGAAGGTAGGCAGGCTAATGGAAGTGCTTTAGGGTTAAACTACTTGAGTAGTGATAGTGGTCAGGGAAATACAAGAGTACAGGGTCGGGGAAAGAGAGAAAGGAGATGCAGAGGAGATAGGCCCTCAGGTGCTTCAGGGATAGGTGGGCTGAGTTGTCTTTACACAAATGCTCGTAGTCTTAGAAATAAGAAGGATGAATTATTTAGTTATATCATTCATGAAGATATAGATATAATATGTATAGTTGAATCATGGGTTAATGAAAATATATTTAATGATAATGTCAGTGAATTTGAACTAGAGGGTTATACTATGTACATTAGTCAAAGGAGAGATAGGACTGGTGGTGGGTTGATTATTTATATCAGAAATAGCATTTCTTCAAATCTAAATAACTCTATAAAGCAAGGAGAAGGTGAATCATTATGGATAGATATTAAGGTTGGTAAAAATAGGAAAATACACTTGGGAGCTTTTTATAGACCACCAGGACAGACTGATTGTATCGATGAGTTAATGATTAGGGAAATAAGTAAAGGATGCAAAGAAGATACAGTTATTCTTGGTGACTTTAATTTAACTTCTGTAGACTGGGAAAATATGATAGGAAGAGATAGAGCAAGTTGTAAGTTTATGGAGTGTTTTGAGGATAACTTTTTGATCCAATTTGTTAATAAGCCAACAAGGGGTGCCAATATATTAGATCTAATTCTTTCAAATGATGATCACTTAGTTCAAGGATTGAGTGTAGGGGAATCATTGGGAAACAGTGATCATCAGATGGTTCGGTTTAATTTGCAAATAGTTAAGGGTAGAACAACGTCAAACTCCACGAAAATTCCAAATTTTTATAGGGGAGATTATGATAAATTACGCAGCATGCGAAATCAGATTAGGTGGGATATAGAATTCCATGGAAAGAATACTTATGAGATGTGGGATATTTTTAAGACTATATTAAACATGGTTCAGGAACAGTGTATTCCGATGAAGTCTATTAGGAAGAAATGTAGGAAACCATTATGGTGGAACCAAGAAATAGCTAATAAAGTTTCAGAGAAAAAAAGGGCATACCAGAGATTACAAAGTGAGAGTAGTTTAGATAATTTAAACCATTATAGGTCAACCAGAAATGAACTAAATAAGATTATTAAGAAGACCAAAAGGACAGCAGAAATTAATTTAGCTAAAAATAATAATAAAGATCCTAAAAAATTCTTTAGCTATTATAGAATCAATAATCAATCTAACAGTGATAAAATAGGGCCTATTAAATATGAAGGGGTTTTGAAAGAATCTGATGAGGAAATAGTAGAGGTCCTTAATGATCATTTTGCTTCAGTATTCACAGAAGAGAAACCAGTTAGATTAATTGATGATAATTCTAGGTCAAGGGAAGTAGTGATAAATTGTATTAATATAGACAGAGAAGAAATTAAAGGGCTTATAATTCAGTTAAATACTAGTAAGGCATCTGGCCCTGACAACATTCATTCTAGGATACTCAAAGAAGGTGTAGAAAGTATTGCAGTAGCTCTCGAGAAGATATTTATTAGATCACTAGAGTCTGGAGAAATACCAAATGATTGGAAATTGGCAAATATAGTGCCAATTTTTAAAAAGGGAGGCAAAGAGGACCCAAATAACTTTAGACCAGTAAGCTTAACTTCTATAGTCTGTAAAATTCTTGAGAAGATGGTTAAGAAGGGAATTTCTGATCATCTAGAGAGTAGCAGGTTAATTAATGATGCTCAGCATGGTTTTAGAAAAGATAGATCGTGTTTAACTAATTTACTGGATTTTATGGATTATGTAACTAAAGAATTAGATAGGGGTGAGAAAGTTGATGTGATCTACTTAGATTTCAGCAAAGCTTTTGATAAGGTTCCACATAGAAGACTAGTTCATAAATTAAAGCTGCATGGGATATGTGGGAACGTTTTAAATTGGATAACTGAATGGCTGAAAAATAGGAAACAGAGAGTTGTACTGAATGGAGTGAGGTCAGAGTGGAGGAATGTTATTAGTGGCGTACCTCAGGGATCAGTTTTAGGCCCTTTATTATTTATAATCTATGTAAATGATCTTGGGCAAGGTGTAAATAGCAAAGTGTCAATTTTTGCTGATGACACTAAATTGGCAGCTGTAGTCAAAGAGGTTGAGGGTAGCTTTAAAGTGCAGGGTGACTTAGATAAGCTGTTAGCTTGGGCTCAGAAGTGGCAGATGACTTTTAACCTTAATAAATGCAAAGTTATTAACATGGGGAGAGATAATAGGGAATTTAGCTATGAGATGGATGGATATTGGCTTAATTCAGTTGAAGATGAGAAAGACTTAGGAGTGGTAGTAGATAGGTCACTGAAATTTTCAAAGCAGTGTATTGAGGCAAAAAATAGAGCAAATAGGGTGCTAGGTTACATTAAAAGAAATGTTAGCTACAAGAGTAAGGAGGTCATCCTTAAACTATACAACTCTTATGTCAGGCCACATTTAGAGTACTGTATACAGGCATGGTCACCACATTTTAGACATGATATAAACTTATTAGAGTCAGTACAAAGGAGGGCAACAAAAATAATACCATCCCTGAAGCACCTTGAATATGAAGATAGACTGAGGGTATTAAATATGTTTTCATTTGAAAGAAGGTGTGTGAGGGGAGATATGATTGAGCTTTTTAAAATCTTTTCTGGGATGGATAAATTAGATTTCAGCAAGTTATTTGAGTTAGAAGGTAGTAATAGAACTAGAGGCCACCACTTAAAGATTAAAAAACAGAGGTGCAGACTGGATGTTAGAAAATATTTTTTCACTAACAGAGTGGTAGATTATTGGAATAGTTTGCCACCTGAGACTGTAGACAGCCCAAACTTGAATGTTTTCAAGCGCAGATTAGATGATTATATGGGGATGGAGGGTTAATTTCTTACTTTTTGGTATGTGGATATGTTTCTTGACTCATTCCTGTGGATGCAGTTTCTTTTTATTGTATATTTTGGGGGATTTTGATTTTGTTTTTGACAGACTCCTATGGAGGCTTTAAATTATATATTGTAGATGCATGGTTGGACATTCCTATGGATTGTTAAATTGTATATTGTAGCTGCATGATCTGACAAAATCCTATGGATGCATTATATGGGTGGGATTTGATGGATACGGATGACCTTTGATAGGCCCTTGTGGCTTTTGTCATCCGTTAAATTATGTTATGTTATGTTATGTTATGTCTACCCCCAACGCCGGAGCACGCTTCCTTTTTGCCTTTCTGCTTTTTCTGTTATTTTTTTAGCCTCTGTCCTTTTTTATCGTAGTGTGTTATTTAGATATTGTTATTTGGTTTTTTTTTAATATAGCCCCATCTTAGGCTGTTGTCTACGGCAACTTATGCCCAAGTAGGCCGTCCCCATATGGGCTACTACAATGAAAAATAATGTCTACACAGACTTTTGGAGGAAGCTGGCCTCCCATTTTATTTGACTTTCTTTTGTTGTATATCTCATTTTTCTGCGCCCGTGTGAGGTGGACCTTCCTCCGATGCCAGAGCATGCGCCCTTGTTTTTGTTTTGTTTGTTTTTTGTTGGGGGTTTCATATTTGACCTATTTTATATTTTAATATAGCATAGTATTTGTCTTATAATTAATTACGGCGCCTTATAACGTTGTAGGCAGTCGCCACATGGGAGGGAACTAAACAAAATTATGTATTCTTAAATTATTAAAATGGGATCTGTCATTACACAATGCTAGTTGTCAATTCTGTATCCCTTTTATCATTCCGTTACTTTATCCGTTAAGTATTATGAATTTAATGTGGTTCCCATGCTTTTTCCGTTTCCCTTTTATTTCTTTCCTCTTCTCCTTTGGGTTGCACGTTTGTCAATTGTTTTGGCAAAATTGAGTCAGTATGTGAAACAGTCGACCAAGAAGCAAGAAAACAGTTAAAAGAGTGACGAGTGCAGAAGAGTCGTGTCGAGTTAATATAATGAGCATTAATCGCCTTGACGCCTCGTCCTTCTTTACCCGTGTCACACCACTAATTAATACTGTTGAAGAGGACTACCCCGCACCCCCTTCTCTGGAGGCGCCGTCGGGTATCTCCCTCTTTCCAGCGGCAGTCCCCTCTTTACTTTATAAGAGGACTGATAAGAAAAGAGGGCGGCCCGTAATTGACCACTCTCGGTGGGAGCGGGATGATAGGGCTAACCCCCTTAGAGGTAGGAGGGAAGACATGGCCCGTGGGCCTCTTTCCTCCAAAGACCTGCCGGCTCGAATTTTGATCTTAGAAAGGGGTCTCCGTACGTGCTCCGCTCTCTTCCCCGACAAAAGTTTATGACCAATGGGCCTTGTGATGTCCTAGGGGGGGGGGGGGCATGTGGAGGCCCCTCAAGAGATTTATATGGTCCCTGAGGCTACCCAGCCCCAGACGGTAGGACTATCCATGGGGACGAACCTGGGCTCGGTGCCAAGCACAGAACCTGAGTCCGCCCCTGTGCAGGGTCCTCTTCAGACAGCTCGGGTCTACCCCCAATGCCGGAGCACGCTTCCTTTTTGCCTTTCTGCTTTTTCTGTTATTTTTTTAGCCTCTGTCCTTTTTTATCGTAGTGTGTTATTTAGATATTGTTATTTGTTTTTTTTTTAATATAGCCCCATCTTAGGCTGTTTTCTACGGCAACTTATGCCCAAGTAGGCCGTCCCCATATGGGCTACTACAATGAAAAATAATGTCTACACAGACTTTTGGAGGAAGCTGGCCTCCCATTTTATTTGACTTTCTTTTGTTGTATATCTCATTTTTCTGCGCCCGTGTGAGGTGGACCTTCCTCCGATGCCAGAGCATGCGCCCTTGTTTTTGTTTTGTTTGTTTTTTGTTGGGGGTTTCATATTTGACTTATTTTATATTTTAATATAGCATAGTATTTGTCTTATAATTAATTACGGCGCCTTATAACGTTGTAGGCAGTCGCCACATGGGAGGGAACTAAACAAAATTATGTATTCTTAAATTATTAAAATGGGATCTGTCATTACACAATGCTAGTTGTCAATTCTGTATCCCTTTTATCATTCCGTTACTTTATCCGTTAAGTATTATGAATTTAATGTGGTTCCCATGCTTTTTCCGTTTCCCTTTTATTTCTTTCCTCTTCTCCTTTGGGTTGCACGTTTGTCAATTGTTTTGGCAAAATTGAGTCAGTATGTGAAACAGTCGACCAAGAAGCAAGAAAACAGTTAAAAGAGTGACGAGTGCAGAAGAGTCGTGTCGAGTTAATATAATGAGCATTAATCGCCTTGACGCCTCGTCCTTCTTTACCCGTGTCACACCACTAATTAATACTGTTGAAGAGGACTACCCCACACCCCCTTCTCTGGAGGCGCCGTCGGGTATCTCCCTCTTTCCAGCGGCAGTCCCCTCTTTACTTTATAAGAGGACTGATAAGAAAAGAGGGCGGCCCGTAATTGACCACTCTCGGTGGGAGCGGGATGATAGGGCTAACCCCCTTAGAGGTAGGAGGGAAGACATGGCCCGTGGGCCTCTTTCCTCCAAAGACCTGCCGGCTCGAATTTTGAGCTTAGAAAGGGGTCTCCGTACGTGCTCCGCTCAATTCCCCGACAAAAGTTTATGACCAATGGGCCTTGTGATGTCCTAGGGGGGGGGGGCATGTGGAGGCCCCTCAAGAGATTTATATGGTCCCTGAGGCTACCCAGCCCCAGACGGTAGGACTATCCATGGGGACGAACCTGGGCTCGGTGCCAAGCACAGAACCTGAGTCCGCCCCTGTGCAGGGTCCTCTTCAGACAGCTCGGGTCTACCCCCAACGCCGGAGCACGCTTCCTTTTTGCCTTTCTGCTTTTTCTGTTATTTTTTTAGCCTCTGTCCTTTTTTATCGTAGTGTGTTATTTAGATATTGTTATTTGGTTTTTTTTTAATATAGCCCCATCTTAGGCTGTTGTCTACGGCAACTTATGCCCAAGTAGGCCGTCCCCATATGGGCTACTACAATGAAAAATAATGTCTACACAGACTTTTGGAGGAAGCTGGCCTCCCATTTTATTTGACTTTCTTTTGTTGTATATCTCATTTTTCTGCGCCCGTGTGAGGTGGACCTTCCTCCGATGCCAGAGCATGCGCCCTTGTTTTTGTTTTGTTTGTTTTTTGTTGGGGGTTTCATATTTGACTTATTTTATATTTTAATATAGCATAGTATTTGTCTTATAATTAATTACGGCGCCTTATAACGTTGTAGGCAGTCGCCACATGGGAGGGAACTAAACAAAATTATGTATTCTTAAATTATTAAAATGGGATCTGTCATTACACAATGCTAGTTGTCAATTCTGTATCCCTTTTATCATTCCGTTACTTTATCCGTTAAGTATTATGAATTTAATGTGGTTCCCATGCTTTTTCCGTTTCCCTTTTATTTCTTTCCTCTTCTCCTTTGGGTTGCACGTTTGTCAATTGTTTTGGCAAAATTGAGTCAGTATGTGAAACAGTCGACCAAGAAGCAAGAAAACAGTTAAAAGAGTGACGAGTGCAGAAGAGTCGTGTCGAGTTAATATAATGAGCATTAATCGCCTTGACGCCTCGTCCTTCTTTACCCGTGTCACACCACTAATTAATACTGTTGAAGAGGACTACCCCACACCCCCTTCTCTGGAGGCGCCGTCGGGTATCTCCCTCTTTCCAGCGGCAGTCCCCTCTTTACTTTATAAGAGGACTGATAAGAAAAGAGGGCGGCCCGTAATTGACCACTCTCGGTGGGAGCGGGATGATAGGGCTAACCCCCTTAGAGGTAGGAGGGAAGACATGGCCCGTGGGCCTCTTTCCTCCAAAGACCTGCCGGCTCGAATTTTGAGCTTAGAAAGGGGTCTCCGTACGTGCTCCGCTCTCTTCCCCGACAAAAGTTTATGACCAATGGGCCTTGTGATGTCCTAGGGGGGGGGGCATGTGGAGGCCCCTCAAGAGATTTATATGGTCCCTGAGGCTACCCAGCCCCAGACGGTAGGACTATCCATGGGGACGAACCTGGGCTCGGTGCCAAGCACAGAACCTGAGTCCGCCCCTGTGCAGGGTCCTCTTCAGACAGCTCGGGTCTACCCCCAACGCCGGAGCACGCTTCCTTTTTGCCTTTCTGCTTTTTCTGTTATTTTTTTAGCCTCTGTCCTTTTTTATCGTAGTGTGTTATTTAGATATTGTTATTTGGGTTTTTTTTAATATAGCCCCATCTTAGGCTGTTGTCTACGGCAACTTATGCCCAAGTAGGCCGTCCCCATATGGGCTACTACAATGAAAAATAATGTCTACACAGACTTTTGGAGGAAGCTGGCCTCCCATTTTATTTGACTTTCTTTTGTTGTATATCTCATTTTTCTGCGCCCGTGTGAGGTGGACCTTCCTCCGATGCCAGAGCATGCGCCCTTGTTTTTGTTTTGTTTGTTTTTTGTTGGGGGTTTCATATTTGACCTATTTTATATTTTAATATAGCATAGTATTTGTCTTATAATTAATTACGGCGCCTTATAACGTTGTAGGCAGTCGCCACATGGGAGGGAACTAAACAAAATTATGTATTCTTAAATTATTAAAATGGGATCTGTCATTACACAATGCTAGTTGTCAATTCTGTATCCCTTTTATCATTCCGTTACTTTATCCGTTAAGTATTATGAATTTAATGTGGTTCCCATGCTTTTTCCGTTTCCCTTTTATTTCTTTCCTCTTCTCCTTTGGGTTGCACGTTTGTCAATTGTTTTGGCAAAATTGAGTCAGTATGTGAAACAGTCGACCAAGAAGCAAGAAAACAGTTAAAAGAGTGACGAGTGCAGAAGAGTCGTGTCGAGTTAATATAATGAGCATTAATCGCCTTGACGCCTCGTCCTTCTTTACCCGTGTCACACCACTAATTAATACTGTTGAAGAGGACTACCCCGCACCCCCTTCTCTGGAGGCGCCGTCGGGTATCTCCCTCTTTCCAGCGGCAATCCCCTCTTTACTTTATAAGAGGACTGATAAGAAAAGAGGGCGGCCCGTAATTGACCACTCTCGGTGGGAGCGGGATGATAGGGCTAACCCCCTTAGAGGTAGGAGGGAAGACATGGCCCGTGGGCCTCTTTCCTCCAAAGACCTGCCGGCTCGAATTTTGATCTTAGAAAGGGGTCTCCGTACGTGCTCCGCTCTCTTCCCCGACAAAAGTTTATGACCAATGGGCCTTGTGATGTCCTAGGGGGGGGGGGCATGTGGAGGCCCCTCAAGAGATTTATATGGTCCCTGAGGCTACCCAGCCCCAGACGGTAGGACTATCCATGGGGACGAACCTGGGCTCGGTGCCAAGCACAGAACCTGAGTCCGCCCCTGTGCAGGGTCCTCTTCAGACAGCTCGGGTCTACCCCCAATGCCGGAGCACGCTTCCTTTTTGCCTTTCTGCTTTTTCTGTTATTTTTTTAGCCTCTGTCCTTTTTTATCGTAGTGTGTTATTTAGATATTGTTATTTGTTTTTTTTTTAATATAGCCCCATCTTAGGCTGTTGTCTACGGCAACTTATGCCCAAGTAGGCCGTCCCCATATGGGCTACTACAATGAAAAATAATGTCTACACAGACTTTTGGAGGAAGCTGGCCTCCCATTTTATTTGACTTTCTTTTGTTGTATATCTCATTTTTCTGCGCCCGTGTGAGGTGGACCTTCCTCCGATGCCAGAGCATGCGCCCTTGTTTTTGTTTTGTTTGTTTTTTGTTGGGGGTTTCATATTTGACTTATTTTATATTTTAATATAGCATAGTATTTGTCTTATAATTAATTACGGCGCCTTATAACGTTGTAGGCAGTCGCCACATGGGAGGGAACTAAACAAAATTATGTATTCTTAAATTATTAAAATGGGATCTGTCATTACACAATGCTAGTTGTCAATTCTGTATCCCTTTTATCATTCCGTTACTTTATCCGTTAAGTATTATGAATTTAATGTGGTTCCCATGCTTTTTCCGTTTCCCTTTTATTTCTTTCCTCTTCTCCTTTGGGTTGCACGTTTGTCAATTGTTTTGGCAAAATTGAGTCAGTATGTGAAACAGTCGACCAAGAAGCAAGAAAACAGTTAAAAGAGTGACGAGTGCAGAAGAGTCGTGTCGAGTTAATATAATGAGCATTAATCGCCTTGACGCCTCGTCCTTCTTTACCCGTGTCACACCACTAATTAATACTGTTGAAGAGGACTACCCCACACCCCCTTCTCTGGAGGCGCCGTCGGGTATCTCCCTCTTTCCAGCGGCAGTCCCCTCTTTACTTTATAAGAGGACTGATAAGAAAAGAGGGCGGCCCGTAATTGACCACTCTCGGTGGGAGCGGGATGATAGGGCTAACCCCCTTAGAGGTAGGAGGGAAGACATGGCCCGTGGGCCTCTTTCCTCCAAAGACCTGCCGGCTCGAATTTTGAGCTTAGAAAGGGGTCTCCGTACGTGCTCCGCTCTCTTCCCCGACAAAAGTTTATGACCAATGGGCCTTGTGATGTCCTAGGGGGGGGGGGCATGTGGAGGCCCCTCAAGAGATTTATATGGTCCCTGAGGTTACCCAGCCCCAGACGGTAGGACTATCCATGGGGACGAACCTGGGCTCGGTGCCAAGCACAGAACCTGAGTCCGCCCCTGTGCAGGGTCCTCTTCAGACAGCTCTGTCATTACACAATGCTAGTTGTCAATTCTGTATCCCTTTTATCATTCCGTTACTTTATCCGTTAAGTATTATGAATTTAATGTGGTTCCCATGCTTTTTCCGTTTCCCTTTTATTTCCTCCCTCTTCTCCTTTGGGTTGCACGTTTGTCAATTGTTTTGGCAAAATTAGGTCAGTATGTGAAACAGTCGACCAAGAAGCAAGAAAACAGTTAAAAGAGTGTCAAGTGCAGAAGAGTCGTGTCGAGTTAATATAATGAGCATTAATCGCCTTGACGCCTCGTCCTTCTTTACCCGTGTCACACCACTAATTAATACTGTTGAAGAGGACCCGCCTCTTTCTCCCTCCCGCCTCTAGGGAAGAATAAATTAATTCTGCGCATTCGCATGTTAGTGGCACCTCTGCTGTCATTTTGAGTAGGTCTGGCGAGCACTTTGTGTATCACTAGTGAACGGTTCGTCACCCTCGCGAGAGTAATTTCACTCCCCCTTTGACTGACCAGTACCTGTGGTGTCTTGATCGTTCGAACAATTGGATCCACGCTTGTTCCAGTTGGTGGGTCGCGATGGCCGCTTGTGTGTCTGCGTGTGTAGTTTTGTCCTATCTGAAAAGTGTATTGTGTGGATATCCAGTGGTTATTATAATGCATATTAGCATGATTATAATTTCGATTTCCCATTGCCCCTGTGGTTGTTGCATGCTATTTTAAGAATTTTAATTAACCACGGAATCAGCCACGCCCAGAGTGCGTGTCATGTCAGGTTCATCTTGATATCATGACTCTTTTCCCCATTTTCTTTAAGAGTCCTGCGTGCCCTTCCTTCTCGGCTACAAGTTGCCTTGATAGCTCGCCGTCACATGCTCCCGCCTCACACTTTTGTGAATGTATGCGCGACTCTTTCTACCAAATTTTAATAGATTGTTAGTTATTAGTTAAAACTAAGAATAGAGACCCACCGAGAGTATCTCTGCAGGGTGGATTCCGCAGGAATAGTCTAGAAAGGTGGTTACTGGACTACTCGTGACTGAGGGTGTATGTAACTCTCCAGAGTCTGCTCAACGATCACACTTGAAGCAGATACCATTACGGTGTTGGGGCTCGAGGGGCATACAGTCCTCCGTATAGTTGTCCGTGTCACGCCTATCGCCCACTCAGGAAGTCTTTTCTACTTAACTAATGATGATTTATTTTATCACAAGAAAAAACAGATCATTTGTTCTTATACTTTGCTCGCTCGCTCTTATCTCTATTTTTCTGTATGTCATTCAGTGTGTATGTGTGTGTGTGTGTGGTTCCTGCTGGCAAGTTAAATTAAGTTCTCCCAAGTTCGGTGGTAGTGTTGACGTGACCTTCTTGTGATATAAAGATGACGATTCCAGATCGAAGAAGAAGCCAGGGTGAGGAAGAGTGTGGGTGAGGGTGCAGGGAAGTGGCCTAAAGTACAAAGCACATTGTACTTTCACATTCTTTTCACCCACGTAAGAGATTAATCATTAAAATGATGAGGGGTGCAACATAAATTGAACACTTGAACGTATTCGTATCTCATACTCTTTATGATTGGCATTTGTTGTACTCGCTATTTGAAATGAAAAAGGTAAATACTTTTGTTATCACAACTTAAATTGACCATGTGAGGAAAAGCGTCCCCCCTCCTCCCGCAGTAAGTTTGTAAGGAATCTGTAAAAAGAGTAGTAAATATAGCAAGAAAATATGTATATGAAAGATACAGTACTGTCCAAAGCTAGAGAACATAATACCAGAACTACCTTTTCTTAAATACTCTTGTTAATTTCCATAAAAAAACCCCTCAATATTCTTTGAAATTTGCTTCTGATAGTTTCCACGTTTCATGTCGTAGAAGGACGGCTAAAATAATTTTAGGTAAGTAATGTATATTTGAATAAAGGATGCTCACCAAACTAGAGAAGGATCAGAATAAATACAGCCATAATCAGAATACAACATAATTTTCTCATAGATAATTTCGCCAAATATTAATAAGAAGTATGCAGGTCCTTATTTTGAATGACGTGAGCACATCTTCCTGCAACATAATTTTCTCATAAATAATTTTGCCAAATATTAAAAAGAAGTATGCAGGTCCTTATTTTGAATGACGTGAGCACATCTTCCTGCAACATAATTTTCTCATAAATAATTTTGCCAAATATTAATAAGAAGTATGCAGGTCCTTATTTTGAATGACGTGAGCACATCTTCCTGCAACATAATTTTCTCATAAATAATTTGGCCAAATATTAATAAGAAGTATGCAGGTCCTTATTTTGAATGACGTGAGCACATCTTCCTGCAACATAATTTTCTCATAAATAATTTGGCCAAATATTAATAAGAAGTATGCAGGTCCTTATTTTGAATGACGTGAGCACATCTTCCTGCGCACGACTTCCTATTTGTCGCATTGTTCGGGTTGATTTTATTCCATTCCTTTTTAAATTTTTGCCATAGATCTTCGTCATTTGTTGGCATTCGAGCCATAACATCCCCACAGATTATCTTCTATTATGTTTTCTATTGGATTTAAATCAGGGCTTTGCGCAGGTCAGTTCATCCCGTCGATATTTTCAGTATCCAAGAACTCCTTCACCCTCTTTGCTGAGTGGCAGGGGGCATTCATTGTCCTGCATGAAAACTGGCTCACGTAGTTCCGATGTTCGGAGAGAAGGGGGTCACATATTCCTGAAGCAGATTCATATTACCCCAGCGCTTACTGTGTCGCATAAATGGACGTGGGGACTAAACCTAGTGCTTGAAAATATGTCTCACACCATAGCTCTACTGCCTCCAACTTTAACCCTTATTTTCGTGCAAGTAGGATTTAGTTTATCACACACGTTCGACTGACTTCAAACTCTTTTTGGTTATGCGCTCCACTGATGGCAGCATGTTAGCTAAACACAATATAATCCATCAAAGGAGGGCATTAGCTAGCATGATTGGTAGAAAGCGGAAGGTGACCCGTTTCTCGGGTGGGAGCCTTCTGGCGAATGCGTCTGGCCCTTCCGAGGCGCCCAGGTTTAGTGCCCTTTGGACACTTAATGGCTCCCTGGTGAGTGTGACGCCGCACTCTACCATGAACTTTGTGAAAGGAGGGGTTTATGTGAGGGAACTCTTTGACTACATAAAAGACCACCTTAGAGCCTGCCGTCCAAGAGGCGGCCAAGGTTGAACGTGGGATGAGAAAACTGGGAGGGGCCTTGAGACGTGCGAGGGGAGTCGGTCCTTCCCTCGACACCGGAGCGTGCTTGCTTTTTTGCTTATTGTTTTGTTGTTTCTGCTTGTTTGTTTGACTTTATTTTGGTTTGTTTTTGTATTTTTATTTGTTTTTTTTTCTTTTAACCTAGCCTAGTGTTAGGCTGTGATGTCTCTTGTACCCAACCTTTGCTCTGTGACGTTCAACACTTGGGGTGCTGATAGGAATACTGCATTGCTTTTGTTCATTCGAAGCTTGACTACTGATGCTAGTTTTATGCATCCACGGCCCTCTTTCTATTGCTGAAGATGGACTCTACCATCACACCGATCTCTGCCTGGCGACCGATGCCTTCCCTACGTCCCCCCATTAAGAGCCGAGTTGTCGATGGTGGGGAGATGCTCCTCGCTCTGCTCCGTGCCCAGTGTATTATGCGCCCGGACACGCGAGCTCTTCACTTCCCTCAGTCGTTAAAGGCTCTCAGTGCACCCCCACCCAATCTCGATGATGCCTATGCCCCTGGGAGACTCCAGGCATACCCTTAGCCCTTTGGGTTTAGGGTATGACTCCGTCGAGAGCTCTCAAGCCGGTGGCGCCCCTGGTTCTGCCCAGGACGCCCTGGAATGTACTACCTCTGACTATTTGTCGCCACGCCTCTGATTTTCCAAAGTCTCCACAGGGCGGGGAGTTTTGCGGTCGCGTTTCCTTGTACCCAACCTTTGCTCTGTGACGTTCAACACTTGGGGTGCTGATAGGAATACTGCATTGCTTTTGTTCATTCGAAGCTTGACTACTGATGCTAGTTTTATGCATCCACGGCCCTCTTTCTATTGCTGAAGATGGACTCTACCATCACACCGATCTCTGCCTGGCGACCGATGCCTTCCCTACGTCCCCCCATTAAGAGCCGAGTTGTCGATGGTGGGGAGATGCTCCTCGCTCTGCTCCGTGCCCAGTGTATTATGCGCCCGGACACGCGAGCTCTTCACTTCCCTCAGTCGTTAAAGGCTCTCAGTGCACCCCCACCCAATCTCGATGATGCCTATGCCCCTGGGAGACTCCAGGCATACCCTTAGCCCTTTGGGTTTAGGGTATGACTCCGTCGAGAGCTCTCAAGCCGGTGGCGCCCCTGGTTCTGCCCAGGACGCCCTGGAATGTACTACCTCTGACTATTTGTCGCCACGCCTCTGATTTTCCAAAGTCTCCACAGGGCGGGGAGTTTTGCGGTCGCGTTTCCTTGGGAGCGCACTTCGTGTCGCGTCTTTTGTATCGACTACATCTTCCTAAGGCATGTCATTTCTTCCCCCGGCTGACCCGCTTCCTGAAGAATTTGTTGACATTAGCTAATCTCCCATCCTTATAAATGAGCAATATCATTCGGCGATCCTTCAATACACGCGGGACAATGTTGGCATACATACTTTACGATTTTTTTTTACTTGTAAACAGAAATGTGTAAGTTAACGTTCTCTAGTTCTGGACGTATCCTTTGTTCAAAGACCCACTTTCCTTCCAACCCTTTTATCCGTTTCTCTATGAAATGACACCTAGACACTATTAGAGACAAATTGCAAACATTTTTTGTGCAATTTGCATGGAAATTAGACGTATTTTCAAGCAAATGTTGATTTTGGTATTTTGTCTTCTAGTTTTTTGTTTACTGTATTTAGCCGGAGATCCTCATGGCGGCACTGAGGCCGAGAATGCACAAATCCTCCAGATATCAGCCACAGCAACCTTGCTCATGCACAAATGACATAGCCTTGTAAATTTGTAAAATGATAAAAAAAGAAAGATGGGGCAATATAAAGAGAAAAGGGCAGGAAGAATGCAGGCACGTTACCCCCGGTCCCCCCAATTTGCCCCCACCAGAAATGAATGGACGAAACCTGGTCGGCGGTTTACCTTGTGAAATTGGTTGCCGACCAAGAAAATACTTGAGGAGTGTCTAGAGAGAATAAAGCCCAGATAGTTTTACTCTAGTTTGAGACTACCAGGGGCAATGGCACCAAGAGGTACCAGGTGTAACAATTTACACTGGTCCACCTCAGCAATAAAATAGTGCCGAAGAATTCTGTTGATACGATTTTGCTCCTGCCCGACTCTCGATTAGTTACACTGTACCATGGAGCTCAATTATTCATCATTAGACAGCTGCTGTCTTGTTCAATTTGACCACTTCAGTGTTCTTATTTAGTGCTGAAAGTTTTTTGAACCCAAACATTTTGGCATTGATAGACTTCTGTTGTAAGCATCTTTCCAAGCAATAAAGCCCTGTTACCGGGTCCATGTTCTTCTTTAACCCAACCCACATCTTTTCTCCCTATTAATTCATTTTTTGATTTTAAAGTTCATTTCTATTCTATGCATCATATTGAGAAAATTCCCATTTCTCTCTCGAATGCGACTTCCGAATAACGTTGGGAACATTCATTTAGGCTCATTTTATATTTTCCTCTCAAATTTACGCGTTATTCCAAGTAGTATAGCCACTGCTTCCTGGCAAAAAAGTCTAATACATATTTTGGCCGCTGTGTAAGCTCAATTGCTCTGAAAGGTGTCATTTCGTTAAACAGTGTGGTTCAGTAGGGTTCAAGAAGCCTCCATTTACATGAGAGATTTCAGCTTCGAGGATTGAGTCTTATGACTGGAGACGAGTTTCGACTTGCCATCTTTTGTATTTGTCATTTTCGTTTATTTTGTTGATTGCGTGAAATGTAAAAGTGTGTGTACGCACGCAATTCGGCCTTTGTTTGCTCTCTTGTTAGCCTTTTTTCATCTTTGTGTACCGAATGAATGCAAACACTACCTTAGTCATCTCACTTTTCTTAATAGTTTGTAGGCCAAATGATTTCCACTTAAGTGTACGTTCCTGGTGTTGGGGTCCAAATTCGCAATTTGAGTGCCTCTAATATGTACCAACTTTTTTTAGAGGTTGTCAAAACTTAGTATTGCAGTCCTTGTTATCCTTAATCCCCTTTTCCCTATGCGTAACATTATGCGCATTATTTCCTCTGCGCCTGTCTGTATGACCTCACGAGGGCCATCCAGTTCCTACTTTGTCGCCCTTTGCTCTTTCTGTTCGAACTTGTTTTTGTGGTTGAATTTTTATTTGTTTTTCCCCCGTAGAGGGTTGGTACTCTGTGTAGCCTGGTACACTAGGTACCTGGAGGAGCTGTACGTCCCCCCGGCCTGAGTGAAAATTAGGAAAGCCCTGACACTGGTTTGACTTGAATTATCTGAAGTTCTCTAGGGAAGTTGTTGGCCCGCTTCCTCGTCGCTCCCTTTCAGCGCTACTTTATTTATTTTGACTCAACGACAGAGGCGGCCAACTTTTTCAGAGTGAGGGCCAGATGAGACTTTTGGTGACAAACGAAATCCCCAAAGTGACCATATATATATATATATATATATTATACAATAATTTTATTAAATAAAACATACAAATCAGTGAGAGGGCTGGTGCTTCTAGCCATAAAGAAGTGTTTCAATGCTCGGTTCGATGGATGAGGTAGACAACAGAAGAATGTCATTGAGGTGGCGGTCCGAGAGTTGGAAGCGAAGGTGGTGAGACTCGGTGAACTTCATTTTGGAGAAGAGCTGTTCGCAACAGTAGGTGCTGCCAAACATGGCCACGATGCGTTGATTGTGCGCAATGTATTTTGGAAAATTACTAGAAGGGAGGACAAGGTCGCGGAAGAAAGACATTGGAGAAGAGTTGCGGAACTTGCGGGACAGAGGTTGCCCGCCCCTGCTCTACGACTATCCCCGCAACCTTTTGTCTACCTACACTTGGTACTAGTGGAGCTAGCTACCATCTCCCGGAACGAGTGCAATTTAAGGAAAACTCCCTCACTGGGTTGACTTGAAATCTAACGGGGCCGTGGGAAGTTGGTGTGCTTTCTCCTCGTTCCCTCTCACCATTATATTTTCCACGACTCCTCAACGCTTTGTTTAGGTTTAAATATCTAACCAGCTACCTCATGTTGTACCAGGAGAGACTTTGGAACCTTTATAACAAGGCCTGCAGCTCGCAAGAGACCAGGACTTGAAGGGGGCTGGACATTAGGGTGTTATTGATGGGAAGATCACTTCGTACGCCGACACTGCTCCTGGCCCTAACGATGTCTCGTATGCCATGCTTCGACCCTTAGGTGAGCGAAGCATGTCATTTCTTTTAGATTTGTTCAACAGGACCTGGACAGAGGGTATCCTCCCAGACTCCTTGCGAATGGCCACTGTGCCTGCTTTTCCCAATCCGGGGGAGATCACTCTACCATGGCTGGTTTCCACCCATTCTCTCTAAATTCCTGCTTGTGCAAATTGATGGATTAATTGGTAAATGTTACGAGTAGATCATGCTTTTCCTGGCCAAGGAAAGCCATGTATCTTGTGAAAAGTGTGTCTACCGCAAGTTCCACTTCATGTCGAATACTCTACTCCGACTGGAAAATGCTACCTGCGTGGTGGCTAGGGTATTTTTCGACCTGGAGAAGGCCTAAGATTGCGATGCACTATCATGGAGATCCCCCACACGATATGGGTCGGGCGGATGACTCTTAATTTTGATCTGAATTTCTACAAGATCGTCGATTACGACTACAGGTGAAGGGAGCCCTCTCTGGCCCAATGGAGCAGGAAGATGTCGTCCCCCAGGAAAGGCTCAGTGTCACACTATTTGCAATGAGCATTAACATTATCGACACAGTGCTGCCGGAAAATGTTCTCGCTACGCTCTACGTGTACGACCTTTTGATCTTTCACGGCAGCCTAGATCTCAAATCGTGCAGGCATTGAATAGCATCTCGCTATGCCCAAACCTATAGGTTTCGATTTTCCTTAGTTAAGACTAAGGTAGTGCACTTCTGTCGCCACCACACCGTAAGGAGCGTGGTGATTTGCCTTTCTGGCCGCCGTGCTGACGTGATTCAGCGCCCCGTCCGGCCCTAGCTTAGCCTCTTCTTTCTGACAGCTTGTGTTTTCACCCTACATCCTTAGGGCGCTGATAAGGTTATGTCTACTTTTTTATCAATACTTTGTTCTTTCCAAGCTCGGCTACGGATGCGAGTTTTATGCATCCGCAGTAGTGATCGGTGCCTTCTTCACTTTCCCCATTGAGAGCGTACTTGTCTATACTGTTGAGATGCCACTCGCTCTGCGTCGTGCACAGTTTAATTATTCGCCCGTACGTGCGAGCCTGGCGCTTCCCTCAGTCGCCAACAGCTTTTGCTGCATCCGCAGCTGATCTTGACGGTGCCTATGCCACCGACAGACGCTAATCATATCATAAGCCCTTGGCTTTAGGGCTAGGAAACTCCTTCGAGAGCTGGGTATACATCTCGGGCTGGTGGCACCCCTGGTATTGCCCAGGACGCCACCCTGTAGGGTACCACCTTGACTATTTGTCACTTCGCCTCTGCTCCCAGAGCTTCTATAGCGCCGGGAGTATTGCGTTCGCCCTCTTTAGAACACACTTCGTTTCACGCTGGAACCGTGTCAGTGTATACGGATGGCTTCAAGTCCAAAGAGGTGGTCGGTTTTCACGCTGTATCCCCTCTGTTTGAAGTGAGCGGTGCTCTGCCAGGCACTGTCTCTGTTTTCACAGCCGAGCTTGTTGCAATACGCCGCTCGTTACGGAATATGATAACGCGATGTGCCTGGTTCAGATACCGGATTGTGATTTATAACGACTCACAAAGCGCCCTGAGTGCTCTTGGGGTATTGTAATCTCCGCATCCCTTTGTTCGCGATATCCGTGATGCTCCGTTTTTGGCGATCCCGGCGGATTTCGAGATTATCTTCTGGGTTCCTGGACATGTAGGAATTGCGAGGAATGAGCGCGTCAAAGATTCCGCGACGACTGAGCGATCAGACCCGCGTTTCGCTCTTCCTCACACCGATTACATGGCAGGAATACGGGCAGCTCTTCGGGCTGTTTGACAAAGAAAATGGGAGACGGTCGAAGGGAACTTAAAGTTGCGTGCCATTGCTCCGCGATTGTTCCCATGCACCTACCCTCCAATGCCGCAACGGCTTCAGGTTGCTTTCTGTCGTCTCCGAATTGAACACACTCGCGGCATCCACCATCATTTGATGGAGCGCTCACCTGCGTCCCCCGATGAAGGCTGCGTTGTCCCCCAGACTGTTCATCATATTCCTATGTCCCACTCTGGGTGATCTTCGCGTACGTTACCTACCGGGACGAATGGGTTCCCTACGGCTTGTCTCTTGTATTCCGGGCGAGTTCGTGCACCCTGACCTGTGGACTTTACGACTTTTTGGATGAAGTTGGCCTCCTCCCCTTTATTTGACTGTTGTTTTGTTTTTGGTAAGTTGTATGTTTCTTCCCCGCGGGGGGAGGCGTGCCTACCTCCGAAGCCGGAGCTCGCCTCCATCTTGCTTTGTCTTCCTGTTATTTTATTTTTAGCCTTTCCCGTTTCTAGCGTTATTTGTTATTTACATAGTGTTACATTTGTTCTTGTTTTTTTGTTACTCCTTTCTTAATATAGCCCAGTAGTAAGCTGTGCCGTGTACGGCAAATTATGCCCAAGCCGGCAGTCGCCAGATGGGCTCTCCTCCCCCAAAAGAGAAAATCTTGCCTTTGCTCTTACTTACATTTTGCGTAATTTTTTTTTTATTTTGTTCTCCGTTCGTTTTTTTTTGTGACATTAATTGCGGCAGTCGCATTATTGGCGCCAATAAAAAAAATGGCGATCCATCAGCAGTATCTGTTGCCGGAGTCGCTACCGCACGCCCCTCGCATTTATCACTTTGGAATGACTCAGTTTTGGGTGAGATGGGCCGGCCCTCTTTCATAGTAGTTAATTATTTAAATTTTTGTCTGCATTCTCGGTCCCTTGAGATAGGCGGGCCTTCGTCCCGGCACCTGAACCTGCTCCCTTTTCTTTTTTAAAAAATTTTGGCATTTTGTTTATTATTAGTTTTCTGTTTTTTAAATCGAAAAGATAGGCCTGTCTGATTTTGGTGGCTGTGCCCTTGCTAGCGGCCGCCGGATGAGCGCGCTAAAATAATAACTCCGAATCGGGTACACTCGCGGGGCGCATCCCAATCTAATGTAACGCTCCCCGCACCTTGTTTTTGCGAAGACTGTGCGCCATATTATGGTCGAAGGTAGTCTGGGGTGGCTTCGTGCGTGGTACCTTTCTCTGTACCGTAAGTACCGAATTCGCTAAAACTTGTTCTTCGTCTTGGGGCCTCGGTCCGACACACCAGAATGTGGTTTGATGTAGTTTGAGGAGAAGGCTAGTCGCCTCTTTGATTTTTTTAATTAAATTGTGAGCGGGGTGTTTGGGTCCCCCCCATGAGGGCGTGCCTACACATGGGTACTTAAGCAGTCGTTGGTGGACGCCAAATGGGCGGAGTAAAATTTTAAAAATATTGGATTTTTTTATATATTATAAATTGAGTCTATTGATGACGGTTTTTCCCTGCAGGTGTTGGGTGGTTGGCGAAAATGATCCGGAAGCGCCTCGGGGTGATCACTCCAGTGATCATTCTCATCCCAGTGTTTGTACTCCTCTCTATCAACAATCCAGGTTTGGTTCCTCTTCTCTATCACGCTGTTAGGGGTTGGTTGCGGTGGGAAAGGGGTCATGCTCGTCAAGGCCATTGCTCTTGTTATACTCCTTTTTATTATTATGTTGTCATTAATTTTATTTAATAATAATATTTTATTTTTGTGCCTGGTCTTCACTTCTTATCCGTAGGTTTCCGTTTTCATTTCGGTTAATTATATCATTCATGTCTCTCAATTTACTTTAACACATTTTATTTAATCTTTGTCCTTTTCCAACATCCGCACTTTTTGTTCTCATTTGTTTCTAACCTTTGTTAATTCTTTCCTTTTCTTAGTTTTTTATTTGATTTGTTTTCTTTCGGGAGTCACTTTCCACCCGCTTCTCCATTATCCATGGCCTCCAGGTGTTGCTATCTAATTGAAGGTCCCCGTAGGTGGGTGGCCTGTGTACGTTTAGTATCCGGAGGAACT
The DNA here is from genome assembly GCA_963969495.1 of Ceratothoa steindachneri. Taxonomy (NCBI): domain Eukaryota; kingdom Metazoa; phylum Arthropoda; class Malacostraca; order Isopoda; family Cymothoidae; genus Ceratothoa; species Ceratothoa steindachneri. The sequence continues at coordinate 4,306,192 of OZ018321.1, read as the reverse complement.
GCACGGCCTCGCGGCCTTTGAAGCCCTTTTCCGCATTCAGGAGGTACGAGGGGAGGCCCTCTCCTCTGCCTGTCAGAGTGGTGGTGTCATTTAGCTCCTCCACGGTCCCGTCACCAAGGTAGGGCGAAGATTTAGAGAGAAGGACGTTGTTGGATATGATGACGTAACTTGAATTATTCTAGAAATCCTGCCAACAGACGGTAGTTCCTGACCCTTGGGATGACTAAGGAAAAAAAAATGGAGTCTAACCGCTCCCCCATATCCTGTCTCTGGTTTTCGGACTTTTCAGGGATCCCCCCTTAGTGCAGTAAAAACTTACTAATAATAAACCTACTAATCCTCGACAAGTTGGACAGGATTTGAAGATCTGTTGTTGCAAAGCTAGAGACGGATCCCGTGACTTAGTTGACCTGGGAGCCAACAATGCACTAAAGCCCACCCGCCACAGCATGATGCACCTGAGATAGGCCATAGGAAGGTGATCAGCCCATGACGCGCAGATAAATGGTTATTGGGGCGAAACCGATATTCCCATTATTTGCTCCCCAACGCCCAGCTTCCCTCAAGGGCCAGGCGCCAAATGGCATTGTTTTTAGAGGTAAAGCCTCTCTTTTGACACGGCATGAGGTAGCTGGTCGGCTCCTTAAGGTGCGGCATCGTTTCCTGGGCCTTGCCCACGCACCTCTTCGAACCGAGGTTTGTCATGCCCGCTCCCCATTTCCTAACAATGCGGGTTCCACATACCTGCCTCAGTGACGGGTCATAGACCCTATGAGTCTCCCGTCAGAATACATGACATCTTGGTGCGGATGGCCAGTTAAAGGCACCTAATGAGGTGATGTCCCGGGAGGTGATCCCATTCCAGATGTCAGGGTCTTTCAAGGGGGCGAACCTTGGCTCGGTGCCAGACACCGAACTGAGTCCGCCCCTCTGCACCCCGCAGAGAGGTAACCATATGTAGCCTGTTATACTTGGTATCCGGGGAAGCCGCAAGTCCTCCCGGCCTGAGTCGTGCCCTGTTCGTAGACTGAATTATGATCTTTAGCGACTCACAAGTCGCCATAATTGTCTTCCGGGCATTGGAATCTCCACATCCCCTGGTTCGCGGTATCCGTGAGACCATGGTTGCCGCCATCCGGGTGGATGTCGAGATTATTTTCTGCTGGATTCCTCTACATGAGAGAATTGCGGGGAATGAGGGCGCCAAAGAATCCGTGATGTCAAGGCTACCAGACCAGCGTTTCCGTCTTTCTCACACCGAGTACATAGCAGGAATCAAAATGTTAGACGACTGAAGGGAACTTAAAATTGTGTACCATTGCGCCGCGACTGTTCTCATTGACCTACCCCGAATGCTGTGACGGCTTCATGTCGCATTCTTCGTCTTCGAACTGGGCACAGTCGCAGATCGCAGCGCCATTTAATGGACTGCTCCCTTGCACCTTACTGCGACGACTGCGGTGTCCTCCAGACTGTTCTACAGATTATTGTTGAATGTCCCAGTCTGGGTGATCTTCGTGCACGTTACCTGTCCAGATACCGGGGTGAACGGGCTCTATACCGCTTGTTCCCTGTACTCGGGACGAATTTGTGCACACAGACTAGTGAACTATCTGAGCTGTTAGATGAGGCTGGCCTCCTCCATTTTATTTGACTGTTGTATGTCGCATTTTCCTGCGCCTGGGGTAGGCAGGCTTCGCCCGACGCCGAAGCATTGCTCCCTTTTTGCTTTTAGTTTTTTTGTTTTTCTATTTTTAGGTTTCAGCCTAGTATTAGGCTTTTAATTAATTAATTACGGCGATTTATGCCCTTGTAGGCAGTCGCCAGATGGTGACTAAAAAAAATAAAATAAATAGTCTTGAAGTTTTTCTCTTTTCCCATTTGCATTCCTCTAATTTGATAGCCCCCGATTTTTTTCTGACGAAACCTAAAATGGAATCTCCCAAAGCAAGCTACGAACGATGTCCTGGAACAAGCATAAAGCTCATTGCCCATTAATGGCAGTAATTTAGGCAATGACCCCCCACCCCCTTTCTCCTTACGTTAGTGATTGTTTTATTTTCTCTTTAATGTGCGTGAACTTATAGAGTTGTCGAGAAGTTCCATGCAAAAACAATTCTGAAATATGAAAATTCATAGTGTAAATTTTTAACGTGTGATAATTTATTTATGTGGTTTTCCTTGTCGAATACTCCTTTTGTCTACGTCGTTTTTTGTACATTCCACAATAAACTTCCATCAAGTTCGCACTCGTTTGCACTGTTTAACATTATAAAATGCAAGTTATTTACACGGTTTATATGTATAGTTTTGGTGTAATCAATATTTTGTAATTTATTCCCACTCATTTATAACAATCATATTCCTAGTTGGCAACTTGTACATTACTGACTTGTCACAGTATTACTCGATTTGAACAATGACTGTGCCACCCGCCCTTTTCTCATGTGCGAATGTTGACAATGTATAATACATCTGCATCCGCCACCAAAATGAGATCAGTCTATCGTTTCCGCAAATGCTTGCAAGCCGGTGACATTTCTAGGTGGGATTATCTTAAATTTTTAATCATCTGACACCAACCAGATAAATATCCTAAATGCTACCCATAAATAATGAATGAATGATACGTACGCTTAAAGACGGGACGAGATATGGAAACTGTTGTAGAAATCATACCTTCGTACTTGTTCGTATCTTCACTCCTTCATTTGGATTTTACTCTTATATTTCCATTTTATTCTGCTTTTTTTTTCCTCTTCTGTGTTTCTTGTCATATTTAGAATGGTGAATTTTCCTTTCGGGATTTATGTCCTGGTTTGTGGATGTTGGGGGGGGGGGGGAGATTTCATATGATCTAGCCTAGAGGGGAAGATCTTCATATGATCTAGCTTGGAGGGGAAGATTTTCATATGATCTGATATTTTAACTCACTTTGCACAAACCCTTGTCTCAAAGTATTAATAAAATAAAAATTCTTTAAGGAAAAACGTTTAGGCAAGCGGCAAGTCCACAGTATATGAAATCACTTGCATCGTATTTACCCCGTAAGGGGCGTGGCGATTTGCCTTCTTGGCCGCCGTGCTGACGGGACTCAGCGCCCCGTCCGGCCCCAGCTTAGCTTCTTCTCCTTCTTTCAGACAGACTGTATTTCTCCCAAACTTCATCACTTTCCCTACAACCTCTCGCACAACCTTCTCTGGTCGACCTCTATTTTCTCCTTCTCAGCCAACTATCCCGGATCGGGGCTGGGGGGGGGGGGCAATTTTCCCTAACCCCTGAGCTCCGGTTTGGAATGGTGGCTTTTTAGCAACCTACTTCATCCCCACCTTCCTCACATCCCTTTTCCTTCTCACTTCACTACCTATTTTTTTACGCCGTACCTAAGGTAGGACTGCCAGGTCACCAGGCTGGAGGGGTGGCCATAAATGGCGGCACATGGCTCTGCTAGCCCCATACGCACCCCTCGCAGAGCGGGCCACTAGGAGGGGTGATTAGCGTTTGCTTCCCGTAAAAAAAATAGGGTTACCATGCCCAATGATGATAAAATAAAAAATCTCCCCTCAATTTCCACCCGGGCAGCTCCACTGAAAAAATGGAGGTCCCCACCCCCCGTGCTTTCACAGGGGAACCTCAGAAATTCTTTGACCGGAGAGGAGGCTGACTCCTCTGCTTTACCTACGGGTGGAGGGGACTCTCCCTCACTCCCTTGATTAGAGGTGCCCTCGGGTGCCTCCCTCTTTACAGCGTCAGTCCACCCTTCACTTTCCAACTTTCCATCCACCAAGAAAGCCAGGAGGCAGCCCATAACCGACCGCTCCGCATTGAAGTGGCTCGGTAGGGCAAACCCCTTTAAGGGGGAGAAGGAGAACAGGGCCCATTGGCCCTTCCCTCCAGAGACCTGGTGGCTCGCATACTAATGTTTGCGGGGCTCAAGGCCTGTGCCTCCCCATACTCGACTCGTGACACCGCTGCCAATGGGACCTGTGATATCATAGGGGGGATGGCCACATGGAGGCTTCTCCCCGAGATAGACATGGTCCTTGAGGCAACCCAGCCTCAGACGGTAGAGCCATCCATGGGGGCGAATCTGGGCTCGGCGCCAAGCACCGAACTTGAGTCCGCCGCTATGCAAGGTCCCCCTCAAAGGGCTCCGGTCCCAGGGCAGTACAAGGAGTGGAGAGATCTCCTCCGGCAGGTGCCCCTGCGACCGCCAGGGACTACTCCATCTCGGAGAAGGACCTTGCTGAGGCCGGTTCATCTGGCCTGGGGGCTCCTGCCGGCAGAGGGGAAAAGCGGGTTCATTCCCCGCCCTCGTCTCCCAAGGAGAAAAGAAACAAACACAAAAAAGACGGGACTCGTCTCCATCCGCGGGGGCTTGGTCAAGATGGATTGGTCTACTGCTTCGGTAAGCGACCAAGCCAAGATCGGCACGTTCGCCCCGACTGTCCCCCTTTGGTGCGGAGTCCCTACAAAGAACAAAGGTATAAGTACACAGAGAGGAGCCTCGATTACATCGGGGCCACTCATTCAGAGAGTTCCCGTCGTTTTCCAGCCCGCTAGCTTCAAACGCTTCCTGGTTATTCGCTCCACTGTTATTGGTAGAGACCCGAAGGTGACCGTTTCTCAGACGGGAGCCTTTTGGCGAATGCGTCAAATCCCTCAGAGGCGACCATGATTAGTGGCCTTCGGATACTTGATGGTGAGTGTAACGCCGCACTCTACCATGAACTTCGTGAAAGGAGTAGTTTATGCGAGGGAACTCGTGGACTACTCCATAGATGACAGTACCTTAGAGCTGGCCGACCATGGGGCGGTCAAGGTTGAACGTGTGATGAGAAAACAGGAAGGGGCCTCGAGACCCAGGGGCCTCGAGACCCACCCCTACATTCTTCGTCACGTTTGACTGTGACAAGCTACCAGAGTCGGTGCGCGCCTGTTGGTATCGCTACCGCGTGAAGGCATTCGTGCCACTGCTGCGGAGGTGCTAATACTATTACCGCCTTGGCCATACTAATCGTTTCTCTTGAGGTGCAAAGTCGGGGTTACCCGAAATCTGTCTAAGTTGCTCCAAGGCCGCACACGATAAGTCCAAATCGTTTGTGACCAAGTGTTTCAATTACGAAGAGCCGCACCCCTCTTCTTCGAAGCAATGTGGTGCGTATTTCCTTGAAATTGAAATCCTGGGTGTTCATGCTCAGGATCGTCTCTCATTTCGCGAGGCTAAGGACTATGTCCTGGCGCGTCCGGCGCTGCCCGGGACGTCCTATGCCTCAATGTCGAAAAAGACACCCCCTGCTCCTGGCCCTCCCCAGGCCTACGAGTACGGTCGTTTCCGCGCCCGTTCGGAACTCTTCTGCAGGTTCTACCCACCCCGGATGCTCCCCTGATAAAGTTGCGGCACAAAGGGTCCACACCCAGCCCCGGCTAAAACCAGGGCTCTCCCCCTTCCCCCACGGTGACTATTTCCCGTAAGGCGAAACGGCAACGCTCCTCGACCGAGTCGTTAGACTCACAGGAGGCAACACCCCTGAAGTTGGATGCCAGGCCATCTTCCGGGGTTCTTAAGCTGCCCCCCGAAAGGACACCACTAAAGGAGCTTCCACTCCTTCGCCTACGCCCAGTTGGGAGCTAGGTTGCTCAGAGACCACCGGTGGATCCTCTAAAAGAGGGCCCCCCGCCTGCCTAAGGTTTCGAGGCGGAAGGAGGCAACAGCGCGTTCACCGCATTGTCTAGCCAACAGCGCTCGGAGTTCTGTCTCCGGCAAGCGTACGGCCATTCCCGTGATAGTCTTCTGTTCGAAGAGGTTCCCTGCATCTCCTCCGTGCTAGGCTTGGACTGCATATTCCTTTAATGGAATTGCCGCCAACTCCGGGCCAACTGGGAGGAGCTGTGGAGACTCGTCTCGTCCCGTTCCCCGTTAGCTATATTTTGGCAGTAGACCATGCTGGGCGCATGCCCCCTGCCAACCCTCCAGGGGTATAACAGTTTTGCGACCCCACCACCACGGGATGGCGGGCCGTCCGGGAGGAAGTGCGGTTTACACCCAGCATGATATCTTTGTTCTTCTCTATGCTGTAGATACCTCCTTTCAGGCAGTAGTTCAGCTGCTCCTTGATAGAAGGTATACTGTTATTTCCGCGTACATTCCACCATCAGCCGACTTCGACGCGCTGGACTTCCGCCGCGTCCTAGCACGGTTGCCGAGGAACTTTCTCTTGCTCGGAGATCTAAACGATAGACACCAACTCTGGGGAGACTACTCTATTAATCCCCGGGGTCATGTCATTCCCGACCTGATCGACGAGCTTGAGATGGGTGTCCTAAATGTGGATGAGTTTAGGCATCACTGCCTAAGAACCGCTTCATTTTCCTGTTTCGATGTATCTTTCTGACCTCCGGATGCACAGCCTGATTTTGATCGGGGTATTGTCGATGACCTCCATGGTAGGTGATCACTTTCCCATTCAAATATCATTTTCTGGGCCGCTGCCGCCCGCGAGCCCGCCCCAGTGGTACTTGGCGTGGGTGCGCTGTTTTACATTTCCGGAAATGATTGAATTCTCTATCTCAGTCGAGGAGTTTAGATGGGTAGATGAGGCCCGTTGAGTTCTCCGGCAACCCCATAGCCGCGGGCCTAACTAATATTCCTAGAAGGTCTGGCTGTTTTGCACGCCGACCCCTCCCGTGGTGGTCAGCCTAGTTTGAGACGGTCCTCAAATAGAAGCGTTATGCCTAAAAACGCTATAAGCGCCGCCCGAACGATTTCACTGTCGGTAAATTTCGTCGGGTTAGGGCTAGGTTCCGGTATATTTCGAAGCACGCCCGCCGCTCTTCTTGGCGGGCATACGTGTCTTTGCTTAACTGGAAGACCCCTCTAGCAGAGGTGTGGAAGCGAGACAAAAGGATTCGGGGCAAGTTCTCGCAAGACCCCCTTCCCGTTCTCCAGAAGAATGGGTCTGCAATCTCGGACCCCGCGTCCGTTGCGGAATCCTTCGCTACCGCTTTTTTCGCATTCTCTCGCCGTGATGTCCCAGAACTCCGCCGGCTGGACTTTACCTCCAGAGGCGGAGAACCCTTTAACGACAGGTTTACTTTGAGTGAGTTGTGTTCTGCTCTTTCTTCGTGAGTGCACACCGCCCATGGTCCGGAATATGTCCCGTACGCCATGCTTCGACACCTGGGTAAGCGAGGGATGGCCTCTCTGTTAGATTTGTTCAACAGGATCCGGGTGGAGGGTCTCCTCCTCCCGGATTCCTGGCGACTCGCAAACCGGGGAGAGATCACTCTACTCCGGCCGGTTTCCGCCCATTTCTTTAACCTCTTGCTTGCACAAGTTCATGGAGAAATTAGTAAATATTAGATTAGCCTTTTTTATGGACATCGGAGGCCATCTGTCTTCCGCACAGTGCGGCTTCCGCAAGTTCCACTCCACGTCGGATGCTCTGCTCCGACTGGAAAATGCCGTCTGCGAGGCTTTCCTTCGTAGACAGCATTACGCCACGGTCTTTTTCGATCTGGAGAAGGCCTATGATACCGCATGGCGATACGGTATCATGAAGACTTGACACGATGGGGGTCGGGGGACGCCTCCCAGTCTTTATATCTGAGTTTTTACGAGATCTTCCATTCCGCCTACGGGTGCCGAAAGTCATCTCTGGCCCAATGGAGCAGGAAGAGTGGGTCCCGCAGGGAATGGTCCTCAGTGTCACACTCTTTGCCCTGGGCATCAACGGCACACCTTGGTGCTGCCGGAAGATGTTCTCGCTACCCTCTACGATGCCAACTCTGGAGCATTGTCTCCAGCAGGCATTGAACCGCGTCTCTCGCTATGCCTTTAGCGCACAGGTTTCGGTTTTCCTTGGCTAATTCTAAAGTGTTGAGCTTCTGCCACCATCCACGGCTCCACCCTGACCCAGACTTGTTCCTCCATGGGATATCCCGGGAAGGGGTTGAATCCCACCGGTTCCTTGGTCTTGGATTTGACCGACGCATCACCTGGGAGGCTCATCTTCGCACCCTTAGGGTCTCTTTTACTGCCGTACTTTTTTATCGATCCTTTGTTTGCTCGAAGCTCAACTACGGATGCGAGTTTTATGCATCCGCAGCTCACTGTGTATTGCGGAAGGTGGACTCGATCCACCACACCGGCCTTCGCCTGGCGGCGGGTGCCATCCGCACTTCACCCATTGAGAACCTATTAGTCTATGCTGGGGATATGCCACTCGCTCCACGCCGTACACAGTTCATTATTCGCCTGTACGCGCGAGCCCGGTGCCTCCCTCAGTCGCCAACATCTCTCTCTGCATCCACAGCTGACTTCGACGGTGCCTATGCCTCCGAGATACGCCAGTCATACCCAGAGCCCTTTGAGTTTCGGGCTAGGAAACTTCTTCGAGGGCTAGGTATAGCTCTGGGGCCGGTGGTGCCCCTGGTTTTGTCCAGGACGCCACCCTGGAGTTTACCACCTTTGACTATTTATCTCCACGCCTCCGCTCCCAAGGCTTCTACAGCGCCTGGAGTATTGCACTTGACATTTTTGGAGCACCCCTCGTGTCACGCTGGAACCGTGCCAATGTATACGGATGGCTCCAAATCCCAAGAGGTGGTCGGCTTCCACGCCCTATCCCCTCTGTTTGAAGCCAGCGGGGCTCTGCCAGGTGCTGCGTCCGTCTTCACTGTCGAGCTGATGGCAATACACCACTCGGTACGGGAGATTACGCGACGTGCCTGGTTCGGAGACCAGATTGTAATTTATAGCAACTCACAAAGCGGCCTTAGTGCTCTCATTCTATTGAAATCTCCGCATCCTTTGGTTCGTGATATCCGTGACGCCACGGTTTTCGCAATCCGGGCGGATGTCGAGATTATCTTCTGCTGGGTTGCTGGATATGTAGGAATTGCGTGGAATGAGGGCGCCAAAGAGTCTGCGAGGACTCGGCGACCCGACCAGCGTTTCACTCTTCCTCACACCGACTATATTGCAAGAATACGGGCTGCTTGCCAAAGAAGATGGAGACTGTCGAAAGAAGTTAAAGTTGCGTGCTATTGCGCCGCGACTGTTCCCATTGACCTACCCCCTAATGCCGCGAAGGCTTCCGGTTGCTTTCTCGTCTCCGAATTGGACACACTTGCGGGATCGGGGCTGAAGGGGGAGGAGACAACGTTTCCTTATCCCTGAGCTCCGGTCTAGGGTTACGTCTCGATGGTAGACAATGACTGCGCTGCGCGAGTTCGCACCCCCTTTTATACTCTACTTTATATGGGTAATAATAAATAAATTTCTCTCCCAGAAGTCGCATCCCTTAAGCCTGCGACTTCTGGTTCTCGTACTAAGTCTGTTAATAAGTCCTCTTTTCCGCGCTTGTTAGATCCCTTCGCAGAAGAGATACATCCTGATTTGGATTATCCTCATTTTCTGGTGCTGAATTCCAGTTCCGGGTCTCCGCTTTCTAAATTGGACGTGTTTAATTTGAATGAGAAGTTTGAGTCCCGCTGTGGTGCTCCCCGCCGTATCTGGGCCCGTGATAGTGGCAATTTAGTGGTTGAGGTATCTTAGCGAGAGCAGTGTGGTGCTGTTCGGGATTTGTTCTCCCTTTCGGAGGTCCCGGTTTCGGTTGTGTCTCACCCTCGCCTTAATTTTGTTGAGGGAGTGATTCGCTCCAATGAATTATTGCAATGTAATGTTTCGAGACTAAAGGATAAACTTTCGTCCCAAAGGGTTACGGACCTTTATAGGGTTTCTAAGTCTGTTGGTCCCGCTAAGGTTCCTACGAGTTCGCTCATCGTTACCTTTGAGCGTCAGGATCTGCCCCAGTTTGTTCATGCTGGTTATCTTCTTGTCCCTGTGTCCCGTTATGTCGAGCTCCCCAGACGTTGTTTTAATTGCCACCAGTTTGGCCATATGAGCAGCAATTGTAGATAGGCTCGTCGCTGTGTGGCCTGTGCGTTTGCGTATCATGGCTCCTCTTGTGGGAATCATGAATGTTGTGCTAATTGCGGAGGTTTCCATAGCGCGGCTTCGCGTTCTTGTCCCGTATTCGAGGCTCTTCGAGTCTAACTCTGGCTGGACTTTCGTGAGACCCGTCGTAGGGTGTCGGGGCAGCTCGCCCTTTCTGGCCGTCTCTTCTCTGACGTTATCCGGGAGGCTGGGTCTCGTCATCCTCCGTCCGATCGCCCCACTCCTTCTTTGTCTTCTCGCGGCCCCTCTGTTGCTCCTTCCCTGTCTTTGGTCCCTCCCCGCGGTTCCTCTATGGGGAGGTCCCCCTGTCGCGGACCGTGAGACCGACCGAACCTAGACGCTGGAGGATATCCGGCAGTTCCTCCAGGCGTCTGCCCGCCCCCACTGTTCCTTCCGTTCCTTGGCCTCAGCGCAAACGGAAGGGTTCCTCCTCACCCCGTTCGGAATCCAAGCGTGCTGCCTCTGATGAGGCTGGTTTGGCTCCCGATTCGGTTGTTGAGGCGTCCTCCGTTTTGATGTCTTCGCTGGCCTCCCCCGTTGGCATCACCGATGTCATTGTCCGGGCGGAAGTTCACCGGTTTCCGTCTTCCTTGCCTCCTACCCTGGTCCCTTCTTCCTTGCCCCCTACCCCGGTCCCTTCTTCCTTGCCCATTACCTGTGTGCAGTCTTATATGTCTCCTACCCCCTGCTTCGTCTCCTTTGCCTCCTACCCCTGTTCCTTCATCTCCTTTTGACCCTGTTCCCTCCTCTACCTCTGACCGTGTTCCTTCCTCTCCCTCTGACCGTGTTCCTTACTCTCCATCTGATCCAATTCCCTCCTTACCCTCTGACCCTGTTCCCTTCTCACCCTCTGCCCATGTTCCGCCTTCTGTTCCATCTTAGTTCTCGTTCGTCTCTGCTCGATCTCCCTTTCCCTCTGGGCCATGAGCCCTCCACATTGGGGGTTCGGTCTGGCTCTCAGCTGTCACCTCCCGCCGTTCACGCTGTCAAATCCATGCCGAGTGTGTCCCCGGCTCATCGCAATTTGTCGCTTGTCCCTTCTGGGCTTTCTAGTAGTCGGGGACCTTCGACGGTTTCTGCCACTAGATTCCCGACGTTGGTGTCGAGACGACAGTAATGTCTGTCACCCTACAGTGGAATTGTCAAGGGGTTCTTCTCAAGTGGGAGGAACTCCAGCTCTTGCTTTCTAGCGTTCGGCGCATGGTGGTCTGTTTGCAAGAAAATAAGCTTGGGACTTGCCCCTTTCCTGCACTTCCGCATTCCCGTGTGTTTAATTCCTTCACCCGGCCATGGGCATGTCCCATGGTGATGCTTCTCTTTTAATTTCCTCTTCGCTATTCTCTGCGCCACTTTCCCTTTGTACTACCTTGCAGGCTGTTACTGCGAGGGTTTTTGTTTCCAAGCTTTTAACTGTTTGTTCTGTGCACTTCCTCCCAGATTTTAATTTGAGTCGGCCACACCTTTTAGAGCTCACAAGTCAGTTACCTACCCCGTTTTCATTACTTGGTGATTTTAATGCTCGCCACCAATCTTGGAGTGATACTGCCCTTAATTCCCCGTAGATTTGTCCTTATGTCGCCGGACTGTTTCCTCTATTTCCAGTGGTCGATTCGGGACGACCTTTCCGAGAGTGATCAATTCCCGATCGTCCTGTCGGCCGCCCTTCCTGTCCCATGCCTTTCCCTCCCTCGTTGGGATCTGCGGCGAGCAAATTGGATTGGGTTTCGGGAGGCGTCTTATTGATGCCTCCCGGCTTTCCTTCGAAACCGTAGATTCAGTGGTCTCATATTTGACTACTCATATTTTAGAGGCTGCTGAGCGCTTTGTTCCGCGGAGGTGCCTTGTTGCGAGGCGGTCCCCGGTCCCCTGGTGGTCGAAGGATTGCGCGTCGGCTATTTCAGCCTATCAGTTAGCTCATTCCCGTTATAGGCGGAATCCGACCGTCTCGAAACCGGTCGATCGGAACCAGGCTCGTGCCATCCGCCAAACGACCCTCCGTCGTGCCCGCTGAGTCTTGCGCCGGTACGTATTTTCCATTTTTTCGTCCATGCCGCTGACTCGGGTTTGGAATCGGGTCAATAAGATTCGTGGTCGCTACCCTGGTCATGCCATCCCCACTCTGGACATCGGAGGCTCGCTTGTGTCCGATGTCCAATTGGTTAGCGAAGCTCTGGCTTACCATTATGCTTCGGTGAGTAGCGCTGGTAGCTATCCTCGACGGTTTCTCGATCATAAGATCGCCATATAGTCTCTCCTTTTAGATTTTAACACGTGTGCCACCTACTCTTATAATGCTCTCTTTTTAGTCCATGAGCTACGGGATGCTTTGTCTCACTGTGGCTCCACATCTCCCGGTGATGATTGCTTCCACTTCGACTTTCTCCGTCGTCTCCATCCCCACTCAGTTATTTTTGGTTGACCTTTCAACCTGCTTTAGGTCAAAAGAATATATCCGTCCTTCTGGCGTGTGGGGGCTGTTCTACCATTTCTCAAGCCCGGTAGGGACGGTTTGAACCTCAGTCACTATCGCCCGATTGCTCTTACGAGTTACCTCTATGTTATTCGAGAAAATGGTTCAAGTTCGCCTCACTTGGTTTTTGGAGTCCAACTCGCTCCTCTCTCCATTTCAGTGCGGTTTTCGCAGTGGTCGTAGTACTCTTGACTACCTCATTCGTTTGGAGGACTCCTTTTTACGGGCTTTTTCCTCCAGGCATCAAGTATTAGCGGTGTTCTTCGACATTCAGAAGGCCTACGATACCACCTGGAGATATGGTGTTTTACCTCAGTTATATGATTGAGGTATGAGGGGCTTTTTACCGGTTTTTATTCAAGAATTTTTCATCATCCCGTAATTTTAAGGTCCTTATTAGGTATGCTTTCTCAGGTTTGCGGATTCAAGAGGAGGGTGTTCCCCAAGGGTGTGTTTTGAGTGTGACATGTTTCGCCGTTGCCATTGATAGTCTGGTGTCCACTCTTCCGGAGGGGGCTTTGGCTTCCTTCTTGTGGATGACTTGGCGTTGTTTTGTTCATCTCCCCGCTTGCCTTCTGCTGCCCGTCGATTATAACTGGCAATTGATGCGTTGTCGGGTCGTGCTGTCTCCAAGGGCTTCCGTTTTTCGGTCACCAAAACGAAGGCCATTCCTTTTTATCGGGGTCGTGGTGTCCTTGGTCCTCCCCCCCCCCCCCATCCTCTTCTTGGTTGGCACGGCGATTAAATATATACCCGTTTTTAAGTTGTTGAGTTTTACGCTTGATAGCAAGCTCACTTTCGTACCCCATTTGCGTCGCTTGAGGGCGTCCTGTTCGAAAGCTATGGATTTGCTCAGGGTTTTATCCCATACCACTTGAGGTGGTGATAGGCGCACCTTGTGGTCGCTTTATTTGACACTGGTCCAACCGCGGCTGGACAACGGTTGCCAGATGTACTCTTCAGCGTCTCCTTCAGCCTTAAAGATACTGGCTCCTGTTCGTTCGCTTTGGGCCCGTCTTTGAAATGGAGCCTTTCGCACCTCGCCTATCCCTAGCCTCTTTGTTGAAGGTTGCGTGCTTCCCTTGCGATACCACCGGCTGCAGGTGTACCTACGTTCCCTGTTTCGTGTTCAAGCAATACCCTTCATCCCCATTCCATGAGTGCCTTTTTGCCCCGTCCTCTTCGGCATCTTTCGATCGGCGGTCATCTCTACCCCGGCCTCTGGGGCTATGGGTTGGGGAGGGACCATCTCGCCTCCTTGGGTCTTCCCGGGGTGTTAGCCCTCCCATTCCCGCCGTCTCCGTGTTGGGGCGTCCGCCATCCTGCTTTTTGTCATTTCGTGAAAGGGTCTACTGACCCTCGTCTATTAAAGTGCCTGTTTCTTGAACATGCGTGTTCTCATGCTCACCAGCGTCCCATCTATACTGACGGCTCGAAGTCGGACCTCGGTGCTGGAGTGACCACGGTGTCCTCTACGGAGTCTCTTCGGTCCACCCTCCCTCCTGTAGGATCCGTTTTAAACGCAGAGTTGATGGCCATTCTTTTGGTCTTTAATTTGATTTTATCCCTCAATTCTTCAGATTTTATTATTTTTAGCGATTCCCGGCCTGCTTTGGAGGCGGTTCGTTCTTTTACGTCCACACACCCTTTGGTTTTACCGATTCGCTCCTGGCTGGTTGGAAATGCCTCCCGTTACAGGGTGGCATTCTGTTCGGCCCCGGCCCATGTTGGGGTCCCGGGCAACGAGGCGGCCGATCGGCTGGCCCGCTCGGCATGCCCTCGAGAAGCCGGATGCAGCCCCTCTGCCCTTTAGGGATTCCTATCCCGTAATCAGGGCGTGTCTTTTGTTTGTGGCAGAGAGAATTGGATTCGTTCTCCTCTTCTAAGCTGCCCCTTATTCAACGCTCTGTCCGTTCCTGGTCCTCTGGTTCTCAGCGTCTCCGGTCTTGGAAGTTACTCTTTGCCGGTTGCGAATTGGGCACACGCGACTCACCCATGGCTATTTAGTTTCGGGTGGAGGCCGAGTTTTTCCTGGTTGTCCCTTTTGCGGTGCCGAGCTGTCTGTGGTTCACATCTTAGTAGTTTGTCCCCGCATGCTTCCCTACCCTTTCTGGCGTCGCCTTTCCTGCTCGACTTCGCTTTACTTTAACAGAGGACTTCCTTCGGTCGTCCTCCCTCCTTACATTTCTATCACGAAGTGGCGTTTTATCCTTTTTATAATTTTTTTTGCATTTTTGTGATTATGCTTGTTGTTTTATCTTTTATCCTGTGCCCTCTCCTGTGGCTGCTGCATGTCGTTTGTTTATTGCCCCAGTCGCCCTTGTTTTTAGAATGCGTGCTGTCTGCCCGTAATTTAAGTGTGCGTCTCTGTGTTTTGTACTGTTTTCTTCTAATCCTTTGCTTTTCCCCAATTTTATTGAGTGTCTCCCACGCCTCTTCTGACTTTTTTCGGGCGACTCCGTTTTAACAGTGCTGCCGGGACGTACCGCCATTTGATGGAGCGCTCGCCAGCGCCCTACTATGAAGACTGTGTTGTGCCCCAGACTGTTCGGCACATTCTTGATGAATATCCCAGTCTGGGCGATCTTCGCGCACTTTACCTGTCTCGGTACCGGGATGGTCGGGATCTCTACCGCCTGTCCCTTGTACTCGGGACGAGTGCGTGCTCATTGACTGGTAGACTTTTGGGGGAGGCCGTCCTTCTCCCTTTTATTTAACTAGGTTTTGTTTTTTGTTATTGTTGTTTTCTTTATAGGTCGCACGCTCGTGCGCCGGGGGGAGGGGACCCTCCCCCCGTCGCTGGAGCTTGCTTCCTAATTGTTGTCATCTTCCCTTTTTATTGTTTTGTTTTCATATTTTTATAGTAAAGTAGCCAAGAGCTAGGCTGTGTGATTGCGGCCACTTATGCCCGAGTGGGCCGTCGCCAGATGGCCTCCTAAAAAAAAATTAAAAAATAACTGCTGCCATTAAGAACCCTTTAAGATTGGGTGGCTGCCACCTTTTTTCACTTAAACTAAACTATCGATTTTTACGCCCTGCCTAGAGTGGAGCCGATGGGCTGCCAGGTCACAAGGCGGGAGGAGTGGCCTCAAATGGCGGAAGCTGGTTATGCCGGTTTCCTGTTCAGACAGGTGAAGAATTGAATGTTAGAGTTAAACAGCACCAAACTAATGTTCGTAATTTTTGTCAACAATCTGCATTATTTTAACATATCTATAGTCAGGATCATACTATTAAGTGGAATAGTGCTAAACCTGTTATTAAATGTACAAACTACATTTCAAGAAATATTTTGGAGTGTATCTCTATTAATACTTTCCCAAATTATAATATTACCCCTGGATTGTTTAGCCTAGATCCTATCATATCTAATTATATTAAATCACGAATAAAGGTATTTAAAGAGTTTGTACCCCCTACTTAAGGTTTTGATGCAGGTAGCCGTATTATCCCGCCCCTCCACTGCTTACTATTTTAAGTCATTGTCTGTCCTGACCTACGTTATTCCATGAAGAGGTCTTTTAGAATAAAGACGAAAGCGCTCGGAATCGTTTTTCCCTTTTCCTTGTGGCTGTTATTTATCATAATTTTGACTCAAGTGCAAGGGTTTTCTTTTCTTATATATATATATATATATATATATATATATATATATATATATATATATATATATATATATATATATATATATATATATATATATATATATATATATATATATATATATATATATATATATATACACTTGTAGTGAGAGAGTGGGTTGATAAATTGTGGCGAAGGTCAACAGTTCCAAGTTGGAACAAATTTTCCTTCTCTGCTACATGATTCGAGTTCTTTCTTCAGTGTGTCCACCAAATAAGTTGGTATTTGGATTTTGCAAACAACTTGATGAAAAATAACTTTATTTTGAACTTGATTTAAATTTGAATTCTATCCACCTAGGTGGATAGAACACACCAACGAAAACGAAGTGATTTGATCGACGGTGTGAATAATGTGTGTCTGACTTGTGTGAATAATATGTGCTTGTTTTATATGTGTAGAGAAGGTGGGCGTGACCAATGTGGTTTTTGGGGAGGAGCTTTTGTTTGAAGTCAATGATTCTTCGAGAGAGAGAGAGCGCAAAGATTGTCTATCAAAGGAATTTGATATAAAGGTGGATGGAAAAGGAATTTATGATAAAGCCTGGTAAATATGTAGCAGACTGGCGTTAATAAACAAATGGTTGAATGACTGTTTTTCAGTTCTGTGGCGACGGAGTTTATTGACCTAAACTCTAAAACAAGATAACTGACCAATGGAGATCAAATGGTCGCTGCTGTCAGAACTCGTGAATGTGTGCAACTTTTATGTACATGGATCATGACATATATATATATATATATATATATATATATATATATATATATATATATATATATATATATATATATATATATATATATATATATATATATATATATATGGGTTGGACAAAATAATGGAAACATTAACTAATGCACCCATTCGCACCAAAAAAGTTTTAAAAACTTATTTAAAATGCCGTTGAACAGATATTGGTCTCCAAAATTCACAGATCTTGCCATAATAAAGTTTTTCAGGGTAAATTGTAGTAAAAACTAGGGGATATATTCCCTCTAAAAAGTGTCTACGAAGGAGCTAGAGCAGGTTTCACTCGAAAACAGTTAAATTCGTATAGATACAGCCCAAAGCTGTATGAATCGATTGGTCGGCGTATTGAATCTATTAATACTGCTAAGGGGGAGGGGACTCAAATCAGTAATTTAATTAATGTTTCCATTATTTTGTCCAACCCCTGTATATGTATATGTATATGTATATATATATATATATATATATATATATATATATATATATATATATATATATATATATATATATATATATATATATATAAAGGGTGTTCCATTAAGACGGATCGAAGTTAGCATTAAATAAAACAGTCTTATTGGTGAAAATTTATTGATTTTACTATTGGATCATGTTATTTGAGTCATGGCAATTATGTGTGAAAAATAGTATCGCCTAAATGTCCGCCAAGGCTTCGGCGGCACACCTCTACTCGATGGGCAAAATTTTGATGACGTCTTTGCATAGTTGCTCCTCGATCTCACCAATATACCTTATTATCTCATCCTTCAGCTGTTGAATTGTTGTTAGCTTGTTGGCATAGACCTTACTTTTGAGATGACCCCAAAGGAACAAATCTAAAGGCGTCAAGTCACACGATCGTGGTGGCCAATTGACCTCGCTGTTTCGAGAGATGATGCAAACTGGGAACTTCTCATTCAATAAAGCCATTGTTGCATTGGCTGTGTGGCATGTGGCGCCGTCCTGTTGAAACCACAAATCTTCGACATCCATAAAATTCAATTCAGGCCATAAAAAGTTGGTTATCATGGCACGGTATCGCTCGCCTGTCACCGTAACAGAATTGCCGGCATCATTTTCGAAGAAATACGGCCCAATGATTCCGCTAGCAAAAAAATGCACACCAAACAGTGACCTTTTGTGGATGCAGTGGCTTTTCAACAATCTTCCTGGGATTTTCATCAGCCCAAATGCGACAATTCTGTTAATTAACGAATCCACCAAGATGAAAATGGGCTTCATCACTAAAGATGATTTTTTGCGAAAAATCATCATCGGCTTGTCTTTGCTCGTGCACCCAATTGACGAATGTACGGCGCTTCAAACGGTCAGCAGTCTTCAGTTCCTGTGTCAATTGAATTTTGTAATCGTGTAGAGACAAATCTTTTGTCAAAATTCGATTCAACGTTTTTGTAGAGAGGTTCATTTCCTGCGCGCGATGACGAATAGAGGTTAGTGGATTTTGGGCCACATTCTCGCGCACTGCATCAATGTTTTTAGCTGAACGGCGTAAATGAGCACGCAATGGCGTTTTCATATCTGCCACCGACCCCGTTTGTTTGAATTTACGAACAATTTTCCCAATTACACTCTCAGTTGGTCGATTATGTTGACCCCCAAAATCGCTTGAACGTCCATTTTCGTAATAGGCTTCGATATCTTTAACACGTTGTTCGAATGTTAATCTTTCCATGGTTGAAATTGCCAAAGACGGAAGTTGTTAAATCTCAAAGAAAAAGAAAAAAAATCATTAGACGCTTAAACTTAACTCACATTTAAAATCTGTCCAAGTTACTGGTACACCCTTTATATATATATATATATATATATATATATATATATATATATATATATATATATATATATATATATATATATATATATATATATATATATATATATATATATATATCGTCCGGGAAGTATGCTTTAGATATCCTCAGGCTAACCTAGTGCAACTTATTGATCCAAGAACTTTTGTGTATATCGATGAATCGTTTTTTGTTTTGTTTTTCGCAAAATGAAGCATCATTATTGGGTTAGAGGACATCACACTCCTATGTGGGTGTTTGGAATGATCGATACAAACACCTCGTCAGGTATAGGGTATATGGAAATAGTGGACAAATGGGATACTGCCACACTTCTGCTTATAGTACGAGTACAAACATTCGTGCCACCTGGATCAATAATCCACAGTGATCAGTAGAGGGCCTATAGTAATATACAAGGACTTAGCTTCTAGCACAGGATAGTGACGCATTCAATGAATTTGGGGGATCCGCAAACTGGTTTCCACACCTAGGCCATAAAATCGTATTCGCATAAACTTAAACCAAATATCGTGATTATGTGAGTGAGTGTAGATTGGTGGTAAAACACCTACCATTAAAAAACATGGTATGTGGTTGTTTATAGTACCGTATACACACTACCTATTTTTATATTCATACATCTGGTGTATATGACGCAGGCAGTTTATTGGTATCAAATTTTTGTGGTAAAAAATGTTGTCTTATATACCGGGCTAATGCGGTCCGTCCCGCCCAAATCGCTTTAGCATAGTTGGGAAGCAATAAATTAAAGGAAGTAATTATTTCTTTATAATTATTCATATAGTTAATCCTTACTAACTATATATGATGACTTGCAGCATTTAAATAAATATGAACCTTCTATGCAGATGATAACGAGCTAACACAGTAGCAGCATGTGAGTTGCAATTATGCCGTTGTCCATATCATTTTGTATGGAGGACTAAATGATTGCTGCAAAGAAACGCCTCTCTTTTAGGAGGCGCTCAAGGTCAATTTGCGTCGCCTATTTTGTTCAGATTCTGTACCCCCTCCCCCCCTTGGTCAGTAGTGGGTCTCGAGACAGCCATGCTCTATCTGACACCTTTAGGATTTTTGGCCCTCCCGCTTTCAATGCCCGCCACGTGTAATTGTGAAAGTTGGGTAGTTTCCCCCTTAATAAAAATCGAGGTAGATTTTTAGAAGTATAGTTGTATTTTGCTCGTTGTTTCCCAGAACCGTCGGCCATTTAAAATCTTCTCTTCTGTGGTTACGGAAGTCCCGACCATGTGTTACCAATTTGATAGTCTTATTGTGCATGCCATGTCATTAAATTAAAACCAAACATAAATATTGTACAAGGAATTTATTACCGCCATATCTTTTGTAAGCCTAACATTATTACTATCAATAGAGATTAACAGACTGAAGCACACCCATGGCCGCAACGATTAGTTTTCCAACCTTAAAGAATGAACCGAAATCCAATCTTGTCCACCGATTAATCTACAGCCGAGACGAATGCCGACTCAAACCCGATCCAATTCTGCCATAAAATCGAATAACTCGACCATATTTCGTCCTATTTTTACTAGGGCTGAGGAGTTGACCGGTCTTCCCATTGGGTTAATACACCTTTCACACATTTTCATTTGCCCCATCCTCACCAATTTCTTAAAAAAAGATCGCTCCTCACAAACCTTCTGTCCGAAATTACTTCGTTTTTTTTCTTCGAAGTAAATGTCATCCTTTGTACCCATCTCCTATTTTTCGAACTTTCTCTTTCTACCCCTTTTATCTGTTTTCCCTTTATAAAAAAATAAATTTCGTTTAGTGTTCATGCCTCTGACGGTGGGTGTCAGTTCTTTTTTTTCACCCCTTCGGGAGGGGGTACGTGCAGGGTTGCCAGATGGTTGAGAGAGTTTATAGCAAACTTTCAGCAAGTTTTGGCATTTTTGGCAAAGGATTTTTCAAAAATAGCAAATTTTTTGGCATTATAATTTTGAAAGGATATGTTACCATATTGAAACCTCTTATATTAAAATTTTACCAAAAAATAGAAACGCCTTCCAATTTCAAATGTGCTCTATTCAAATGCTACATCAGACAATAATAGTTCCTATTCAGCTTCATCTTCTTCATCATTAGAAGTTTTGTGAGCTGATTTATACATAGCATCACTATTCATTTTAACGAACATTTCATCACTTAAATTAAAATCATTGCAGCATGAATTTGTTAGTATACAATGAGACCGGGTCATCAAGATTGAGTTCAACAGCCTAACACCTATTCTATTTCTCAGCTTATTTTTTACAATGGAGGCTTGGCTAAATACTCTGCTAATGATTTATATGGATAACAGCCAATTGAATTTTTAGATTGCTATAAATGGCACCAAAGTTTTGTTTGATCTTTTAAATCAATACCCGAATTGAACCATTCTATTAAGCGGGCACTCATGTACTGGCCTTCAATTTCATCAAGGTGGAGCAGATTAAAATGACTTATATTTAAATCAGAAAATCTTACATATTTGGTTTGTGACAGATAAAATATCTGGATGAAAGGATTTCAGACTTTCATAAAATTGAAACTTGTCTGGCAATCTTCTACATACCTCATTCGAAGCAACTCAGAAAATTTAAGCGCCGCTTTTTCAGAGCCATTTTGTTTCTTCTGGTAAGTTGTAATTATGAAGTTTTGCAACTTCTGACAATAAAAAGCTTAAATTTGATGGAAGTTCATCGAAAGCACGCTTTGCACACAAACTTAAACTATGACAAATACACCTCACTAGAACGCATTTGAAGAAAATTCTTTGAGCTTTGTATACACAGAACTATTGCAACCGCAAAGGTTTTGACGCACCATCAGTACCCAATCCAATGATATTTGATAAAGGCACTTTATTATAATCAAAAAACTGTTTGATGTCAGCAAAAAGTGATGGTGCAGTAGTTGAGAGGACAGGTAGTAAAGATAAAAAAAAGCTGTGTTAATTGACGCACTATCCTCCTTGAAGTGTCTTAACACAAATGCACACATGGTGTATCACAGAAACATCCGTTGATTCATCAATAATGAGTGAAAATGGCATCTGCCATTGATTATGTTTTCTTGGAAATAAAGCCAGGGGAAAAAAGTTTTTGAAAATTCCTGGCCGGGACTCGAACCCGGGTCTTCTGATTGCCGGTCAGATGCTTTACCGCTAAGCTACCAGGCACAGTAACTACATTTCGCCCAAAGCGTTACTCCATCAAACCCAGTATCTCCCTAAGCTAGGAACCTCCAAGGATTTTTTTTCCCTGGCGTTATTTCTGTCTTCTCGGTAAAGGATCGCCTTCATTGTGCCGCCCTCTGTTCCCTTTGATTCTGGATTCTTCTCATGTCCCTCTCTCTTGCCTTTAAAAAAAACTCCGGTTTCTTGTCTCATTTGCTCATTCGCGTCCAATTCTTCTTTCTCTCTTATATATATATATATATATATATATATATATATATATATATATATATATATATATATATTGGAAGTAGTTTCCTTTTACTGATTCTTTAATGACAAAGTTTCAGGCTCCAAGATTATCATCAGGTCTGACAAAGAGAAATGAAATATTTAAATTCTAACATATTAATTAATTATTGGTATAAAGTGAAATTCAAATGAAATAGATAAAACATCATTTAAATGGGGAAGACTAAGGAGAGAAAGGGAACGGAGCATGTAACATAAAGGGTTGAGCCGTGAGGAAAACTCAACTGAATAAGTTAAGGAAGGTGGGGGACAGGAAGTAAGCGCGGTGGATGGAGGAAGTGGTTAAACTAGGAGTAGGGGAACCGCACTTTTGTCGTTATTAAGGGAAGATTTTAATATACATAGACTGTAAGATACGAAAGGAGATTTCATTATTGCAATGTTCAAGGATTTAAAAATTTTCATGAGTGACATCAGTTTTGCATTGTATAATGTGAGATCTTATGGCTGATATTTCTTTATGGTTCAAAGGTTCGCCAGTTCAATTGCTAATACCCAGGTGAGAACACACCCTGGCCTCCAGAGAACGAACGGTGCTGCCTATATATGAGCCTCGATCACAGCGAGGACAAATGAACTGATAAACCAGGCAGCTACGTAAGTTCTGAGGGAGTGTCTTTTACATTGAATATTGAACCAATTGATAAATTATTGGTGAAGATTATTTTAAAGTGGATGTGCGAAAAATATTGTTGGAGGAGTCTTAATAATTATTCTTTGCGGAAAGAACGGTTAAGAGAACCTAAGTATGGTAAAGATAGATAGAGAGAGTCTAGAACTGACTGGCTCTGATAGGCAGGAGCCAGTCTGGTGACCGGTCTTGTAACACCGTATGCCCATCTTGAATCTTGAATGAGAAAAATAGAATAAGAGGGAGATGAGTTTGGAAGAGAGGGTGGAGGGTAATATTAAGAAAATGAAGGAAGTTGTAGTCCCATGGCGCCGCACGTGGTCTTTTATAACAATCTTAAACTCCGCCCATCCAAACTATAATACTTGCATTGTTTCTTAATAACTTTAGTTTTATATATTTATAAAATCAATGATTGGTCAATGAAGTATTTGTAATAAATAAATAAAGCAATATTTCTATAGTTACATTGTATCCCACACCGAGCATCGAACATTGCATTTATAAATTTAGATTTATATAATTTCAATTAGTTAACGTACATAATAATGTACACGCATTCGCATTGAAATAGTTCACTCCCTGAGCGTCTTTTTTTTATCATGTTAGGCCGTTAGCTGTTCTTGGCAAAGGAATTTTAGAAAATAGCATTTCTTTAGATAAAAAAAATATTTTGCCAATAGGAAAATAGCAAATATAAAAGAATTTTCTACTTTTTAGCAAATTTGCCAAATTTAGCACGGGTTGGCAACCTTCGGGACGTGATGACCATCGGAGTGAGTTCGCTGTTTATGCAGTTGATTGAATTTAAGTGCGGCGCGATCAGTCTGTGAATAGGTGCAATGATTAGCTGTCCATCAGCGGATGCCAATAAGAAACTTGTTTGCCTTCGTTCCTCTAAAATGATGTTGCTATGGCAACGGCACGAGCCAATTGGTCGTGCAAGCTTTGGTTGCAGGATTGAGTCTGGTGCCTCTGTGCGTATGTTTGCCGTGCCCACAAGCAGACCACTCTAACGATATATTTGCTTAACCTCTGTTATTTGGTAGTTTTGATAACATTTTGGAATGGGACCTGTCGCACCAACTGCTCATCCTCGTAATCGACTGCTATACACTGCCAATTCTCTCAATATCATTCCTGGTCTGCCACACCTTAACGGTATTTCCGGTTAACAAAGACTTGCTGACTTAAAAAAAAAATCACTTATACACCCGTGAATTTCAACTCCCTTTCATCCTGTTTTCTTTTATATAGTTACTATCAGTGCGTGCATGAGCATCTTTCATGCTTGCTTCCACTCCATCGGGTTAGTCCCATACCCTCTCATTGATCACGAGCGTCTCCTTTGACAAGGGAGGTGGTGTCGCCGTTTGTTAGAGATCGGCTCTGCCGAAAATATCGCTCGGATGCCCCTCGGATCGAACCTCAGAGAAAGTTAGTGGCCTTCCTTAGATGTGACGCATTTTCATAAGGAGACTTGTGGTAATAAACAGTTAATGATTTAACAAACGATGGCTTTTTCACTTAAGCTATAGGAAATGACGAGAGGGGGCAGAAAGAATAAAAAAAAATTGCAATTGATACAAATTATAATGTAAGACCAGGATGTCGTATTATAATCCTGCAGGAACAAGTTGGTACAAAGAAAAACTCAAAAGTACGAACTTAAATTGCTTAGAGTCAATCCTTGATGCCCAACTAGGATCAGTGACAAAGTGGTAATCGCCTTGCTCTCTTACTGAGCTGGATTAACTTGTCGAAGTGGGAAAGAAGGGGCTAATAGACTCTCGTGAAAGCCCCATCACATGTGAAAGATTGAAATAAATGGCATTTATTTATTATTATTTATTTCACTAGGGCGATTTTTTGGTGGTACAACGCCCATCTAACGACGCCTCCAAGGTTATAAGTCGCCGTAATAAAAAAATTCAGCCTAATACTAGGCTACTGTAAAGTTCCCAAAACTAAACCAAACAAAAAAGAAAAAACAAATCAAATCAAAAACCAAACAACAAACAAAAAGTAAGAAAACGAACAACGGCAAGAAGGAAGCACACTCAGACGCCAGGGAAAGAACCGCCCTCCCCCCCCGGCGCAGGATCAAACGAGTAACACTAAAGAAAGTCCAATAAAAAGGAGGCCAACCTACTCAAACAAGTCTGCTAGTCAACAAGTATGTGTGCACGAATTCATCCCGAGTACGAGGAACAAGCGGTAGCGACCTCGCTCGTCCCGATACCGGCACAGGTAACATGCGTGAAAATCACCCAGAAAGGGTAATTAGATAAGAATTTACCGAACAGTCTAAGGAACAATGCATTTGTCGCAGTAAGGTGCCGAGGAGCGCTCCATCAAATGGCAGTGCGTCCCGTGAGTGTTCCCAATGCGATGACGACAGAAAGCGACCTCAATCCGTCGCGGTATTGGAGGGTAGGTCCATAGGGACAGTCGCACCGCAATGGCACGCAGGTCTTAAGTTCCCCTCGGCTGTCCCCCATCTTCTTTGCCAAGCAACAGGGAGGGCTGCCTTGATATCTGCCATGTAGTTGGTGTGTGGAAGAGCGAAACCCTAGTCTGGCTCTCTCGTCGGCGAACTCATTCCCCACAATATCCACATGTCCAAAGGGCTATCAGTCATACCCTAAACCCAAAGGGCTTAGGGTATGACTGATAGCTTTTGGCAGCATAAGAACCATCGAGGTTGCGAGTCCTGTGAAAACTATTAGCGACTGAGAGAGACGCCGAGCCCGCGCGTGTACACGCGCATAATACACTGTGTACTGCGCAGAGAAAAGGCATCTCCTCTGCACCGATAGGTAGCTCTGAATAGGGGAAATGCGGAAAGCAACTGTCACCAGGCAGATAATACCGGTGAGGTGGATCGAGTCCACCTTCTGCAATACACGCTCGGCTGCAGATAGCGAACGATGCAATTCATTGTCTGTTGGAGTCGACCCTCCAGAGTTGGCATTTTGGCCCCCGTAAGGGGCGCGGCGATTTGCCATCCTGGCCGCAATGCTGACGGGACTCAGCACCCCGACCGGCCGCAGCTTAGCCTCTCTTCCTTCCTTCAAAACACTTGTTACCTCTCTTTTCATATAACCTCTCCCACAACTTTCAATGGTCAGCCTCTAATTTCACAGGGTAGATGCTGACCTTCTTCTCAAGCCAACCGTCCCGGATCGGGGCTGGGGGGGGAGGGGACAATGTTCCCTAACCCCTGAGCTCCGGTTCGGGATTGGGTTTTTTTTAACAACCTGCTTCATCCCCGCCCATACCTTCCTCACATCCCTTTTCCTCTCCTCTTCACATTCTATCCATTTTTACACCGTGTTCAAGGTGGAGCCGCCATGCCGATGGACTGCCAGGCCACCAGGCGGGAGGGGTGGTCCGACATGGCGGCGCCTGGCTCTGCCAGGCCTGTAAGCACCTCTTGCAGCGCGGGCAACTGCAAGAGGTGATGAGCTATTGCGTCCCGTAGCACAAATAGGGTCACCATGCCCAATGATGAGAAAAAAACCCCAACCCCCAACTTGCCCAAGAACATCAACGGAGCCGCCCTCGCGCAGCTCCTTCGAGAAAATGGAGGTCCTCCCCCCTTGTGCTTGCGCAGGGGACCCTCCATACTTCTTTAACCGGAGAGGAGGCTTACTCCTCTCCTACGCCTACGGGTGTAGGGGACTCCCCCTCACCCCCTTCTCTGGAGGTGCTTTGGGGCCCCTCCCTATCTCCAGCGGCAGTTCCTCCTTTGCTTTCTAAGGGGACTACCAAGAAAGCCAGCAGGCAGCCCATTGCCGACCGCCCCTCGTGCAAGCGGCTCGGTAGGGCAAACCTCCTTAGGGGGGAGAGGGTTGCCAGGCCCCTTCGGTCGCTTCCCTCAAAAGACTTGCTGGCAAGAATATTAAACCTTGCCGGGGTCAAGGCCTGTGCCTCCCCACTAAAGACTTATGACGCTGCCAAGGGGACCTGCGATGTCCTGGGAGGGGATGGCCAACTGGAGGCCCCTCTTGTGATAGACATGGTCCTTGAGGAAAACCAGCCTCAGAGGGTAGGGCCTTCCATGGGGGGAATCCGGGATCGGCGCCAAGCACCGAACCCGAATCCGCCCCTATGCAAGGTCCTCCTCAAACGGCTGGAGATTCTCAGGCAGTACAATGAGGGGAGGGATCTCCTCCGGATGATGCCCCTGCGACCACCAGGACCTTCTCCATTTCGGAGAAGGACCTGGCTGAGACCGGTCCATCTGGCCTGGGGGCTTCTATCGGCAGGGGGGAGAAGCGGGTTCATTCCCCGCCCTCCTCTCCAAAAAAGAAAAAGACCAAGACCAAAAAGACGAAGAAGACTCGGGGCTCCTCTCCATCTGCGGGGACGGATGGGTCTGCTGCCACCTTGGCAGGCGAGCAAGCCAAGATCGGCACATCCGGCCCCTCTGCCCCTGAGTAAGACGAAAAATGCACAGGGCGGAGCCTCGATGACATCGGGGCCCCTCATTCAGAGGTTACCTGGCGTTTTCGAGCCCGCTGGCTTCAAACGCTTCCTCGTTATTCGCTCCACTGATGGCAGCATGTTGTCCAAGGGCAACATGATCCATCCGAGGAGAGGATTAGCTAGTGCAATTGGTAGAGAGCCGAAGGTAACCCGTTTCTCGGACGGCAGCCTTCTGGCGAATGCAGCGAATCCCGCCGAGGCGGCTAAGATAAGTGCTCTTCGGACACTTCATGGCACCCCGGTGAGTGTGACGCCGCACTCTACCATGAACTTTGTGAAAGGAGTAGTTTATGCGAGGGAACTCGTTGACTACTCCATTGAGGACATCACCCTAGAGCTGGCCGACCATGGGGCGGTCAAGGTCGAACGTGTGATGAGAAAACAGGGAGGGGCCTCGAGACCCACCCCTACACTCTTCGTCACGTTCGACTGTGACTAGCTCCCTGAGTCGGTGCGTGCCGGTTGGTACCGCTATCGCGTAAAGGCATTCGTGCCACTGCCGCGGCAGTGCTATTACTGTCACCGCTTCGGCCATACGAATCGCTCATGTAGACGTGCAAAGTCGGGGTCACCCGAAGTCTGTGTAAATTGCTCCAAGTTCGCACACGATAAGTCTAAATCGTGTGTGGCCAAGTGTATCAATTGTGGAGAGATGCACCCTGCTTCTTCGAAGCAATGTGGTGCATATCTCCTTGAGAAAGAAATCCTGGCCGTTCAGGCCCAGGATCGACTCTCATTCCGCGAGGCTAAGGACTTGGTCCTGGCGCGCCCGGCTCTGCCTGGGACGTCATATGCCTCAATAGTTAGCAAAGCACCCTCTGCTCCTGGCCCATCCAGGCCAACGAGCACGGTTGCTTCCGCGCCCATTCTGAGCCCTTCTGCGGGCTCTACCCAACCCGGGCGCTCCTCTGGTAAAGCTGGCGGCAAAAAGGGTTCATACCCAGCCCCGGCTAAAACCAGGGCTCCCCCCTCTTCCCTCAGCGTGACCGTTTCCCGTAAGGCGAAACGGCCACGCGCCTCCACCGAGTCGTTAGACTCACAGGAGGCAACACCCCTGAAGATGGTCGCCAGGCCATCTTCGGGGGTTCCTAAAGCTGTTCCCCGAAAGGAGGACAGCAACAAAGGAGCTTCGGCTCCTTCGCCCACGCCCCGAGGTGGAGCGAGTGGCTCGGAGACGGTGGTTCCTCGAAAAGAGGGCCCCCGCCTCCGAAGCCGCAACGCCCGCGTAAGGTTTTGAGGCGGAGGGAGGAAAAGACTCGCATGGCGAGCCCAACCTCTCCCAATAAGTCCTCGAAGGCGACAGCGCCTTCAGCGCTTTGTCCGGCCAACAGCGCCCGGGGTTCTGCCCCCGGGAAGCGTACGGTTATTCCCGTGATGGTCTTCAGTTCGAGGAGGGCCCCTGCGTCTCCTCCGAGCTAACCTGGAGGGCATATTCCTTCAATGGAATTGCCGTGGACTCCGGGCTAACTGGGAGGAGCTGCGGAGGCTCGTCTCGTCCCGCTCCCCGTTAGCTATCTTTTACAGGAGACCATGCTAGGCGCGTGCCCCCTGCCTGCCCTCCCGGGGTATAAGGGTCTTGCGACCCCACCACTGCGGGATGGCCGGGCTGGGGGATGCGCGGTTTACACCCGGCATGATGTCTCCGTTCTTCCTTTCTCTTTAGATACCCCCTTTCAGGCAGTGGCTGTGCAGCTGCACCTGGATAGGAAGTATACTATCATTTCTGCGTACATTCCACCGTCAGCTGACTTCGACGCGGGCGACTTCCGCCGCGTCGTGGCACGGTTGCCGAGGCCCTATCTCTTGCTTGGAGATCTGAACGGCAGGCATCCTCTCTGGGAAGATTACTCCATAAATCCCAGGGGACAAGTCCTTGCCGATCTGATCGAAGAGCTTGAGATGGGTGTCCTAAATGTGGATGAGTTTACGCATCACTTTCCGAGAACCGCTTCATTTTCTTGCCTTGCCTATCTTTGTGCTCTTCCGATGCATAGCCTGATTTTGATTGGGGGGTGGTCGATGACCTCGATGGTAGTGATCACTTTCCCATTCAAATATCATTTTCAGGGCAACTGCCGCCTGAGAGACCACCTGTGTGGTGCTTGGCGCGGGCGCGATGGCCTGCATTTCAGGAAATGACTGAATTCTCTATCTCAGTCGAGGAGTTCAGGTCGGTAGATGAGGCCGTTGAGTTCTTCTCCGGCAACCTCATCGCCGTGGGCCTGACTACTATTCCTAGGACGTCTGGCCGTTTTGCACGCCGACCACTCACATGGTTGTCGGCTGAGTGTGAGACGGCCCTCAAACAGAAGCGTTATGCCTACATGCGCTATAAGCGCCGCCCGAACGATTTCACTGTCGCTGAATTTCGTCGGGCTAGGGCTAGGTTCCGGTATATTTCGAAGCACGCCCGCCGCTCTTCTTGGCGGGAATACGTGTCTTCACTTAACGGGAAGACCCCTTTAGCTGAGGTGTGAAAGCGAGTCAAAAGGATTCGGGGCAAGTTCTCGCAGGACCCCCCGGGCAAGTTCTCGCAGGACTCCCCTCCTGTTCTCCAGGAGTATGCGACCGCAATCTCGGCCCCCTCGTCCGTGGCGGAATCCTTAGCGACCGCCTTTTCCGCATTCTCTAGCCGTGATGCTGCTCCGCCAGCATTCAATGCACGTCGTGATGTCGCGGAAGGTCGCCGGCTGGATTTTACCTCCAGAGGCGGAGAACCCTTCAACGACAAGTTTACTGTGAGTGAGTTGCGTTCCGCTCTCGCTTCGTGCGGGGACACCGCCCATGTTCCGGACGATGTCCCGTACGCCATGCTTCGACACCTGGGTGAGCGAGGCATGGCCTTTCTGTTAGATTTGTTCAACAGGATCTGGGTGGAAGGTCTTCTCCCAGACTCCTGGCGAATCGCTACTGTGTTCGCCTTTCGCAAACCGGGGAGAGATCACTCTACTCAGACTGGTTTCCGCCCAATCTCTCTAACCTCTTGCGTGTACAAGTTGATGGAGAAATTGGTAAATGTTCGATTAGCCTTTTTCCTGGACAGCGGAAGCAATCTGTCTTCTGCACAGTGCGGCTTCCGCAAGTTCCACTCCACGTCGGATGCTCTGCTCCAACTGGAAAATGCCGTCTGCGAGGCTTTCCTTCGTAGACAGCACTACGCCACGGTGTTTTTTGATCTGGAGAAGGCCTATGATACCGCATGGCGATACGGTATCATGGAGACTCTCCACACGATGGGGGCGAGGGGATGCCTCCCAATGTTTATATCCGAATTTTTACGAGATCGTCGATTCCGCGTACGGGTGGGGGGAGCCCTCTCCGGCCCAAAGGAGCAGGAAGAGGGTGTCCCGCAGGGAAGTGTCCTCAGTGTCACAGTCTTTGCCCTGAGCATCAACGGCATCACCTCGCTGCTGCCAGAAGATGTTCTCGCTACGCTCTACGTAGACGACCTTTCGATCTCTTTTGGCGCGGCCCAGATGCCAACTCTGGAGCGTCGACTCCAATAGGCATTGAACCGCGTCTCTCGCTATCCCGAAGCGCGCAGGTTTCGGTTTTCTTTGGCCAATACTATGGTGCACTTCTACCGCCACCCGCGGCTCCACCCTGACCCAGACTTGTTTTAAATGGGGTTTGTCTGGAAGTGGTTGACTCACACCATTTACTTGGTCTCGTATTTGACTTTCAGCTCACCTTGAACGCTCTTATTCGCAGCCTTATTTTATCTTGTATTCTTGCCATGAATATTCTACATTCCGTGACGTTCAGCGCCTCAGTCGCTGACAAGGCTACTGTCTTACCTTTTAATCGATCCTTTGTTTTTTGAAGCTCGACTACGGATGGGAGTTTTTTGCATCCTCAGCTGGGCGTGTATTGCGGAAGGTGGACTCGATCACC
This sequence comes from Ceratothoa steindachneri, assembly GCA_963969495.1. Lineage (NCBI taxonomy): Eukaryota > Metazoa > Arthropoda > Malacostraca > Isopoda > Cymothoidae > Ceratothoa > Ceratothoa steindachneri. The sequence continues at coordinate 4,275,022 of OZ018321.1, read as the reverse complement.
ACAGCGGCCTTCGCCTGGCGATCGGTGCCTTCAGCACGTCCCCCATTGAGAGCGTTGCACAGTGCTTTTTCTCCTGTAGGCGCGCTTCCGGCGCCTCCCTCAGTCGCCACCAGTTCTCTCTGCATCTGCAGCTGATCTCAGCGGTGCCTATTCTGCCTAGCAACGATAGTCATATCTTAAGCACTTTGGGTTTAGGGTTAGGAAACTCTTCGAGAGCTCGGTATAACTCTAGGGCAGGTGGCTCCCTGGTTCTGCCCAGGACGCTACCCTGGAGGGTACCATTCTTTACTATTTGTCGCCACGCCTCTGCTCCCAAAGCTTCCACACCGCCAGGAGTATTGCGCTCGCCTTTTTACCTGCAAATAACCGCCAGGTCATAGCGTCGCTTTTGTTTCCAAAAGGAGTAAAGTTCAATTGTACTCATTTAGAGCCATGAAATGACCCATGTGACCATGGGATATATGGTTATTCACCCTGGATATTTCAAATCTGCCTTCTAATTTGGCGCTGGCTGGTGCCATCTAGTGGTAGAAACCTCATTTAGCCATTCAAAGGCACTTGTAATTGAATTAAACAATGGGAAACCATCTATGCAATAATCATTTATCATCTTATCACAAAACGCAACAGGTCATTGGAGTCACTTTCCCTCTTGTTGGGGCAAATTTCGTGTCACACTTGAACTTTGCAAGTATATACAGATGGTTCTAAGTCACAAGAGGGGATCGGTTTCCACGCCGTATCCCATCTGTTTGAGGTCAGCGCGGCTCTGCCAGGTGCTGCTTCTGTCTTCACGACCGAGCTGGTTGCAATACATCACGCAGGATTGGAGATAACGCGATGTTCCCGGTTCGGTGCATTGGAATCCCTGCATCCGCTGGTTCACGATATCCGTCACGCGACGTTTTTGCCGAGCCGGGCGGATGTAGAGATTATCTTTTCTTGGGTTCCTGGACATGTGTTAATCACGGGGAATGGGGGCGCCAAAGAGGCCGCGACGACTAGTCGACCAGACCTGCGTTTCGCTCTTCCTCATACCAATTCCATGGCAGGAATACGGGCAGCCCCCCTCTCCCCCCCCGGTGGCTTCGCATAAAAGGATAGGAGACGGTCGATGGGAACTTCAAATTTCGTGCCATTGCGTCGCAACTGTTCCCATGGACCTAACCCCCAATGCCGTGACGGCCCGAAGCTGCTTTCTGTCGTCTCCGAATCGGACACACTCGTGTGACGCACCGCTATCTGATGGAGCCCTCGCCTGCACCTTATCGTGACGACTGTGTTGTCCCCCACACTGTTCGGCACATTCTTGTTGAATGTTCTAAGTCTGGGTGATCGAGGACGAGCGGGGTCGCTACCGCTTGTCTCTTCTACTCAGGAGGGGTTCTTGTGCACAGACTTGCGGACTATACGACTTTTTGGAGGAAGCTGGCCTCTCCATTTTATTTGACTCTTTGTTTTAGGTCCCTTGTCCCTGAGCCGGGGTTAGGGGAACCGGAGCCTGCTTTTTTTTTATTTTCTTGGGGGGGTTTTGTTCTTTTTTACTAATTTATATAGCTTTGTACTAGGCTCGAATTTTAATTGCGGTGACTTATGCCTCTGAAGAACTTGCGAAATGGGCGAATTACAAAATATCGTTTTTACTTTTTCTTTTTTTGCGGTGGTTCAATGTTTTTTGCTAATTCTAATCTGGCATAGTATTAGGCTTGAATTTGAGTACGGTAACTAATGCCGTTGTTTGTAGTCGCCAGATAGGCGCCAATTTATATATATATATATATACAGGGTGTCCACAAAGTCTGGGTACATAGGGGATAAATACATACCTTTAGAACAAAACAATATTATTTAATTATAATGTTAAGAAATTATATTTTCAATATGATTTCCATTATTTGTAATGCATAATTCGATGCGCCTCGCTAAATTCTGGTGAACTCGATTGAATAGGTGTACATTGCCGTCGATTTCAGCACACTGACTGATAATGCGTTCTCTCAAGTGGTTTAGATTTGCAATCTTCATTGAGTAAACTTTCTCTTTTAACATACCCCAGAAAAAGAAATCAAGGGGAGAAAGGTCTGGTGGACAAGGGGACCACTCCACATGACCTCTTCTTCCAATCCAGTGAGGAAAAGTGCCATTCAGCAACATTTGTAGCAAAATGGGCAGGGGCTCCATCCTGCTGAAACCAGTCCGGAAGTCCCTCGCCTAGGCGCTCAATTTGAGGCATTAATTTGTCTCTCAACATGTTCAGATAAGTCTCACCGGTTACATGTTCATCAAAGAAGAAGGGTCCTAGCACATGAGCTTTCCACAAACCACACCACACCATCACCTTTTGGCAGCCTTGCTGTTAGGATGGATCCATCCAATGTGGATTGTCTTGGGACCAGTATCGAAGATTCTGTCTGTTGACTTCACCATTAACATAAAACAAAGCTTCATCACTGAACAACAAAAGGTCTTTAGTAAAATTGATATTTTCATCCAATTGATCTGAAAACCATTCGCACATCTGCATTCGTCTATCGGGGTCGTCTTCATTTAAGTGATGCAATATCTGTAATTTGTACGGATGGAACTTCTGCTCTACCAGGATTTTGTGGATAGTTGACCTTGGAACACCCAACTCCATGGATGTCTGACGAAGTGATTTCTTTGGGCTAGCAGCAATCTTGGCCATGACGACCTCTTTCGTTTCGTCTGAAGTCTTTGGTCGCCCGGAACGGGGTTTGTCCAAGACACTGCCTGTTTCTTTAAACTTCGTGACCAATTTCCCGACGTCAGTAAAATAAATAGGTTGCCGATCAGGGTGTCGAAGGTTAAATTCATCGGCGATTTTGCGATAAGACCATCCTTCTCGTCCACTTAAGAGTACCAACTCGATTCTTTCTTCTTTAAACAGAGCCACCATTCGATCTGGGGAGGAAAAATAACATAAATAAATAAAATATTAAAATTCCTATGTACCCAGACTTTGTGGACACCCTGTATAATGGAAGATCACATTGGCGTGATATATATCAGTGAAAGATAATGGTAAACCACAATATTTGAATCAAGATTTTATTTATGACTATATATATATATATATATATATATATATATATATATATATATATATATATATATATATATATATAATGGAAGATATCAAATTTGCGTGATATATATCAGTGAAAGATAATGGTAACCCACAATATTTGAATCAAGATTTTATTTATAACTATCGAACTAGTTTCGGTAAGATGCCATTTTCAACTAATAATGAAGAAACTAGGTAAGCTACATCCTAAACAAAATGAAATCGCAGGAAACAATCTGGGAAAAACTCGTGTGTATCTGGCGCAAACGACAAACTAATCAAAATGAAATGAAACAGGAAATAATCTGGAAAGTTGCTCATCTCCGAGACCCATTTCTTCCGGGGGTTTCTAAATAGGATGGGCGACTTTATTCGATATATATTTATTAAATTTGTATTGCCCTTCAGATAAATGGAAATTATCAACTTTGTTAATGATGATGGATTCCGCAATTCTCCTCTCAATATAATTGTTTGATTTATAAATGATTTTTGCTTGGTTAAAATCAATTCTATAGTCATGCTTTTTACATGTGCGTAAAGAGACTTTAAGAGTTCGTACACCTTCTGATATCAGCTAGATGTTCTTTCATCCTCTTATTAAAGTGGCCCTACTATCGATGTATGTTAAATTGCAATTATGGCATCAAGATTGGTTGGACGCAGTCTAGTCAAGGATTTTCGAATGGTATTCGAATATTTAAATGTAATATTTATGCTATTTCCGTTCGCATATGATTTTAGGGGGGCCAGGGCTGGAGGAACATATGGGAAAATAATACATTTTTAAAAATCGTCCCTTCGCGGTATGGAGATGGCATAGAAGTTTTTTCGTGCTTTCGAATGGCACGAAAAAACTTCTTTAAACAGTTCACTTTCTTGGCTCTTTCCTGACTTCTTTTTCAAAAGATCGGCATGTATGAGTTTTTCCTTTTTGCAAATCACTGCCTCTGACACTCTATCGCCAGCTCACTGTTTTTCTGTTATCCAAATCAAAAGCAATTTTTTAACATGATCTAATGGCCCTGATCTTTGTTTGGTAATCGATTTCACCCCCTTCGCGACGTTAGCCGATTTAATGATGGCTTCTTTTTTTCACACTTGTAAATACCGTCGTTCTCGGCATACAGTCAAGTCAGTATACATCGGCCAAGTCCCGGATACGCATGCGACCTCCATGCTTTTCAACTTCATGGTGATCCTAACCATTTCCTTCGTTACTTTGCTCTTCTTATTAACTTTATTATAACTCATGGTTAATGAATTTACTAAAGATTTACGTGAAAATTCACAAAGTTATAGCTCAGGTTGTTCACTGAATGGTAGCATTTGGCGTAGTGACGTTCGTGGGCATTCTTGGGTTTGTCTCGAGAGTGTTTAGCGCGTGGTGTTGTGACTCATTTGACTCATGCAAGTTATAGCACGCGAGTCGTTTTCCAAACAAAGGTCGTATACCAAGCAAAAAAAAATTCGCGTCTAAACAGGACCTTTACCAAGTTGTACTTAATTAAGAGTTTCCTTTGGCAACTTTTTCTTCATCTAACTATCTTTTTTTTATTCCATCTTGTACTTGGTGGATTACTTGTCTAGTATTCATCTCTTTTTTTAAATGGATATGTTTGGTAAAAAACAAACTAAATTGCTAAGCTTTCGATCTTATTCGATCATCTTCCGAGTGTTTTGAAATGTTCTTGCCTCCTTTACCGATGTAATGAGTGGAGTAAGGTTCTGACAGAGTGGAAGAAACGATTTTTAAGGGGTATTTATTCCGCCTTGGTTAAGCGTAACGTTAGAGGAAATGGGCCAATTCCGTGAGTTGAATTTTAAAATAGTTTTAATGTGCGATTCCAGCTTGTCGCTTGACTGTTCATGGCCGGCTTATCTTCATTTATTAATATGGCTTCAAGATGTTCAGCCTCGCTTTATCAACCTCTTTTCTTTTAATAATGGTGTTATCAACGAGCATATCTCTCGTTAGGTTAATATTATGGCCACCCTGCATATGATTCTTAGGCCCTCCGCATTGTAGATGCATAGTAAACGTCTCGAAAGTGTAGTGGTCGTCATGCCATATATTTTGAGTTTTTATAAAGCTTACAGTCTTTATCAGGGCAGATGAACTCATAAACTAGGTTGTTTGACGAGATTCGAGGAGTTTTGGCAGGTGTTGTTTTTCATCAGGAGATTGCTGGCTTTTGTTGTTTTATAATAGATGATGAGTTGGATTTTATCCGTTTGATTTTTAACCTTGATGTTATGGTTAATAATCTCCTTGATGTTTTTTTCATCTATTTTATAGGCCGTGGACATTTGGTTTCTGTAATACACTCTGATGCTGTTGACTTCTCTATGATTACTTTGTTTTATCCGCATGTTTGTAATGGTTATTTAAAAATGATTGGAGTTGTTTCTCAAGAAAGTTCTTTGTATCTTTGTTCGCAAATTCCTGTGCAAGTACTATTCCTATTTTCCTCCTCACTTGCTCTACATAGATCACGTTTGGCTTAAAAAATAGCTCTACTATCTTTCATATCTTCATATAAGCCACCTAGCTCAGTTTGCCAACACAGGAAGTATACCCTGGCTATTGAGTGAAGATCTCTGCCGAGATAATTCCATGCAGGAACGATCTTTGTCGATCTTTTCCTACTGACCTTAAATTCCTCAGAGGATTTAAGCAAGGCTCTAATTAAGAAATTATAAACATTATCTAACAGCAATCTTTGATTTGGGGAGTTACAGTATCGTGATCTACATTCAAGTACTTCGTTTTCACTAACTGATTCGGGTCAATGATGTTTCTCATATCATTACATACATGAGTTTGACTATTTATAGTCATGTTAAATAATACAGGAAAGTAGTCACACACTGAGTATCCATAACCTACAGAGAGGGCACGATTCAGATTGGGCCGCGGCACGATGTATGATCCATCCACCTGGCAGAGTTGTGGGCCGGACTCAGATAAGTGAATGTATCCATCGGTAAGATGGCATCCTCCAGGTGAAGTTGCAAATCATCCACAAATTTTTGAAGTTCCCTCCAAAATCTCCCCTTGTTGGGATTAGCATTAAAATCCCCGCCCCGCATTAAGTTAGATAGATAGATAGACTGTACTTTTAAACTACAATATGAGTGTGGTTGCTTAGGAACGGAACGCGAGAGAAATAGCGAGTATTTTTGTTTGTTTTTTTATCGATATTAAAGCGCTATGGCAACAAGGGCGTATCACGCAGTATGTTTGTAAGGAGAGATCTGTAAAGAAAGTGGCGAAGATGGAGGAAGTAGGAATGTGTAGAATAAATATAAAGGGGGGGGGGCAGTAGAAGGAGAAATGGGCATGAAGAATGCAGGAATGTGAAACCCCAATGCTACATCCTTGACCCCGAAATAGGGATGAACAGACAAAAGTTGTTTGGCGACTAGCCTACGATGTTAGCAGTGGGCCGAGAAATTAGGGAAGAAGTAGTTTATAAAGAAGTGGCGAAAAATGGGGGTAACGTCGAGGTCGAGAAGTAATAATTATAAAACCAGGTAGTCTAAATCTAGTGTGGGAGTGCCTGGGACACTGGAGTCGGAAGGCGGCGTGACGCTCCTCCATGTATTCGCTGTAACCATACTTGCCAATCCTTCAAAACCAAAGTGGGAGCTCTGGGGTTATCCCCCAGAAAATGAGTTTCACTGATTTATTTATTTCATCATTGACAGGGATGGTTTATTTGACCACTAACATAATAGCCCTCTTATTTTCAAGTCTACTTTTTTTAAAAAATAGGCCTATACCTATAATTCTTTCTTTGCTAGCCTCTCGATGATGACTCGCACAAGTGTGAGTGACTCCAATGTGCGATGCAAAAATAGACGCGGCAGATTTGACAATAAGCAAATAGATCTTCTCTTCTTTAAACTGTCCGTAAGAAACGGGAATTCTTTTCTCTTTTTTCAGGACATTTTGGAATTAAACACTATCATTTCTTTCTCTTCCTAGTGTTTTCCATTTTTCTCCTTCACTCTGAAGAGAACGAGGCAACCCGCTAACTTCTCTGCGTGCGTTTAGTTATAACCATAGAAACGATATACAGATGTCTATACGATGTAGTTGCATTGTTGTCGGCGTGGAAACAGTATAATTTTGGAGTCACTGTGTCATAAACAGGTTGTGATAACGAAAAGTTTGTATAAGTTTGAAAATTTGTCTGAAATCGGGAGAATTGTGACCCCAAGAGAAAATCGGAAGAGGGCAATAAGATCGGGAGTCTTTGCGAAAATTGGGAGGGTTGGTAATTGCGTGTAACAGTCAGTGGCGATTCCTCCATGAATGCAAGGTATGCACTGCATGCCGTGTTGTCATAGAATCACGTTGTAACTTGTAACCCTTTCACACTGCAGGGAAATCAAACATTATTTCATAATATTCAAAGGATAATTTTCTCGTAGCTTGCTTCAAGTCAGCGGGGATTATCTCAACTTTTAATGTTTCTATCTAGGTACAGAAAAATGGTCTTGGTTGACATTGACAATAAGACTGTTTGTGCCTACACCAGAAATCTAGGCGAGATCATTTAGCTTTCAAAGATTGTGGCTGGGTACAGAAAGATAGTTTTTATTGCCGAGGATAATAAGGTTGTTTGTTGTGTACACTCCTTCGCTGACGATAACGTTTAACTTCTTCAAATTTATGTAGCCAAAATACATGAGTTAAAACGCTGCAAAACATGCATCTATTACTAATAAGAATATTTATACCGACCTTAAGCCTTGTGGAGAACATGTCCCTGGCATTAAAATTGCACCAGCAAAGTGCCTTGTAGGAATAGGGAAAATTGTATCAAATGTTCACGCGTATATATATATTATATATATATATATATATATATATATATATATATATATATATATATATATATATATATATATATATATATATATATATATATATATATATATATATATATTAATTTTTGGCAACACTAATGAAGTCTTTTGTTTTCCGTGCAGAATAGTGTACTGGTAACATCTGGCAACTGTTTTGTTGTTCCCTAGCTACACTAAGCCTGACAGTGCTACACCAGAGCTTGTCGTGGATGATTATTGCTAGAAGCGTGCTCCGTACTGTACTTGGTTTTACCGGAATATTCACCTTCCAATCATTATTAGACTATAAATTTATTATGGATATCATACCCAACAATCGTGCAAGTATTTTAGCTCTTAGAAAATATGCTGGTTTTAGCACCAGACGGATTTCTGAAGAACTGAAGGTAGCAAAGTCAACTGTTGGCGAAATTGTGAAAAGAGTTGAAGACACTGGTGAACATTCAACATTATGACAAGGAAATGTGGAAGAAAACGAAAGACAACACTTCACGGTGACAAGGCTCTCATCAGAAGTAGTGTGAAGGATCCCAAGAAAACTAGTAAAGTCCTCGAGAGAGATTTGTCTTTAGCTAGTGTAAATGTTTCTTCAACCGTCCGGCGAAGGCTCATTAAAGTTGGCAGATTTGCTAGAAAACCGGTACGTAAACAGTTATTGACTTCTGCTATGAAGACAAAACGTCTTCGCTGGGCACACAAGTATGCTGGATGGAAGGCAGCTGGCTGGAAAAAAGTTATGTTTTCAGACGAATCGCATTTTAAAGTACATGGCATAGGTCAGTGGTAGTAAGAGGAAGCAAAGATGAATCACTTCAGCCAGGAAACATTCAACAGGCGCCAAAATACCCACCTAAGATCTTTGGCGGTTGTTTTAGCGCTAAAGGCATAGGGCAGCTTTTTACTATTGAGGAAATGCTGAACAGCGTTAAATACAAGGCAATCCTGCAGACTCACGTGCTGCCCGCGATGCAGAAAGACTTTCTTGATGTAGGCGGCATTTTCCAGCAGGATTCTGGCCACATACCATACTTCCCAAATAATGCGCACATTCTTCGAAAAAAGTGGACTTACCTTTATAGATTGGCCTAGGAATTCTCCTGACCTAAACCCTTCGAGAATTTATGGGCTATAATTAAACGTAGAATTGAGAAAACCGACTATTCGACGATGCAGAAGATGATTTGTGCTGTTATCAATGCCTGGTACCAGAACGAAGAACTGGCAGAAATGTGTTAAAATTTGATTGAATCTATAGTATGCTAGGCTAGGCAATCGTATGCAAGGCTATAGTAGCCTATTCTAGCTTGGCTATTCTAGGCTAGGCATGCAATGCTAAACCATACCTGGTTAGGCTAGACTACGCTATAGTAAGCTAGCATACACTAGGCAAGGCTATACTATAATATGCTAGGCTAGGCTATACTAGGATACGATAGGCTAGGCTATACTAAACTAAGGTAGGATAAAGTAGGCTAGCTAGATTATACTAAGCTAGGCTTGGTTAGGCCCGGTACAACTAAGCTACTCTATTTTAGGCTAGGCTTGGATATACTAGGCTAAAACAGGTTAGGTTATACTATGATATGCTATACTAGGCTTTTGTTTAGGATATACTATGCTAGGCTGGGCTATTCTCTACTATGCTATGCTAAAGTATGTTGCTATACCAAGGTCCTCCCAAGGTTACTCCGGGAATTATTGGAAGTTTTGGATGTCTTAAGGTCATAAATCAGAATATGTGAGGCGACTTTTGGTCAGCAGACCTTGTTTATTTGTTTGAAATTAAACCCTTATTTTTTTACATGATTCATCTCAGTCCTTTCTCGACCACAAGCCTTCGGTAAGCCCAACGAAGCCGATATATCATTTGAGTATCTTTGGAGTCGGATACAAACTTAACGACACCTATCACTTCACCCCGGGGACAGTAGGGACCTCGCGAAATATCCGCGTCAGTTTTAACCATAACTGGAACTGTTATCTTTACCCGTCTGTACCATAAAGCGGCATCCTTTGACGGCCTTTCTCCTCCTACCATAAAGTGGTAATCCTTGATCCCCCTACATCACGCTATAAAGGTAACGTGCCCTTCATGCCTCAACCTTAACTGACAACACCTTCCCCTCTACCAACAAACTGGTAACCGATGGTCGTTTCCTTAATACCTTATAAAACTCGGGTACCCTATAACTGGTGATCTTCATCTCCTATAGCCTCACAGATTGAGTTAGTGTTATCGATCTCACCCAAATTCTTCATGCATTAAGGATTTATCTCTTGAACAAATTATAATATGTATCTTTTCTTTCTAGATTAGAAAATTTACCACTTAAGATGTATGATGAAGTTCCATGGTTATGTGGCAATAATTCCATTAAAAAGTATTGTTTGTCGTGTTTGTTATTTTCAAATGAAAAATCTGTGTGAAATTCTGTTGATCCTAGATATAACGATTTGAATAATTTACACACTGCTATTTATCATTTGTATGTTTTTACCTTTTCTTTGATTAATAAACATGGCATTGAATAAGCTTTTTCAAAAACGTGTCAAAATGTTTATGAATATTATTCCCTTTACTAAATTCTATATGTAACAATTATGCAAAGTTTTTGTAGGAACGTTATATTTTCTCTGTATTCCATAAAATTGCATGCCTAAGCAAAAATGTCACGAATCGCCACTGGTCCGCACGACGCACCCCTCGTTTGTTAGTAGGCAGGAGAACATCGATAAATGGAAGGAATAAAGGAAAGGAGCCGTGCATAACGATGGCTGCTCTGGCGTCACCCTCCAATGTCATCGTTGTTGACAGACTTTCCTATATGGATACGAGACAGGTTCGTAGTTTAAAAGCTCGAGCGGTGCAGTGGGTGCCAAAGTGCGAATGGTAGGGCCATTTTAGAGAGGAGGAGTATGGGCTCCTTGATGAAATTGAACCAGTAGACAGAAGACCCGGGGTTGGGTCGGAACTCTTTCCACCTTAAATTTCGAAGACCTCCTCGAAATTGGACATATTTTTGTGGCCGATAGATAAGAAATGGCGACGATTTTTTGTAACAGTAGAAAAATATTTTGTAACCAGTGAGAGCATTTTCATTCAATGGCGAATGGGGGAAGGGAGAAATTTTTGTTTGTCTAAAAAGGAAAAGAAAACGTATTAACTATGAACGTTAAGTGCCATTGTTTTATCAACAGCGCATTTATATCACTTCTCACCTCTTTCATAGCCTTTTCTATTGAAATGATGATGCTGTTGAGTTAGATTTTTCACTTGATTTAGACTAAAACTGGCTTATGGATTTCAAAACTACAATTTCCTTTTTACCTTAACTTCTTGCACACAATTTAACTTACAGTAACAATATCCTTTGTATGAACAAAATAAATTTGTACAAAATATACAATCAGGCAATGTTACGAGTATATTAATTTCCAGTGTATTTAAATTTTTAAAACATTATAAAATAGCACATTCGTTCGATGCCGTATTTTTATGTTTTTTCATACAAAACGAGAGTATCCTGAAGCTCAAAGAGTTGATGTGATACAGAAAAACTTGTCATTTTTGGATTCAGAAGGCGAAAGTCGGTCAAAAACGCCAGATTTCACTCAGGAAGATTGTGTTCTTGAGTGTAATCAAATGAGGAAGAAATTCCCAACCTCAGGACAATTTTCGTTTTTTTTTTTTTTTTACCACTGTGATGTCCTGAGAGGGATGGCCAACTGGAGCTGACTCCCCTCCCCCGAGATAGACATGGTCCTTGAGGCAACCCAGCCTCAGACGGTAAGGCCTTCCATGGGAGCGAATCCTTGCTCGGCGCCAAGCACCGAACACGAGTCCGCCCCTCTGCAAGGTCCTCCTCAAACCGCTCAGGTATCCAAGGCAGTACAAGGAGGGAAGGGATCTCCTCCTCTGGCGGTGCCCCTGCGACCGCCGGTACCTTCTCCATCTCGTAGAAGGACCTTGCTGAGGCCGGTCCATCAGGCATGGAGGCTCCTGCCGGCGGAGGGAAGAAGCGGGTTCATTCCCTGGCCTCTCATAAAAGGAAAAAAACAAACAAGAAAAAGACTCGGGGCTCCTCTCCATCCGTGGGGGATGCGGGGACAGATGTGTCTACTGCCACTTCGGGAAGCGACCAATCCAAGATCGGCACATCCGGCCCCTCTGCCCCCCCCCCCCTTCGGGTGTCGAGCCCCAGACTAAGACCAAAGGTGCTAGTGCGCAGAGCAGAACTTCGATTACATGGGGCCCCTCATTCAGAGACTACCCTGCGTTTTCGAGCCCGCTGGCTTCAAACGCTTCCTCGTTATTCGCTCCACTGATGGCAGCATATTGGCTAAGAGCAACATGATCTATCAGATGAGAGTTTTAGCTAGTGTGATTAGTAGAGAGCCGAAGATGACCCGTTTCTCGGACGGGAGCCTTTTGGCGAATGAGTCGAATCCCTCCGAGGCGGCCTTGATTAGCGCCATTCGGACACTTTATGGCACGCCTGTCAGTGTGACGCCGCACTCTACCATGAATTTCGTGAAAGGAGTAGTTTATGCGAGGGAACTCGTGGACTACTTCATAGAATATATCACCTTAGAGCTGGCCGACCATGGGACGGTCAAGGTCGAACGTGTGATGAGAAAAACAGGGAGGAGCCTCGAGACCCACATTTACACTCTTCGTCACGTTCGACTGTGACAAGCTCCCTGAGTCGGTACTTACCGCTTGGTATCGCTACCACGTGAAGATATTCGTGGTACTGCCGAGGAAGTGACATTATTACCACCGCTTCGACCATACTAATCCCTCCTGTCGACGTGCAAAGTCGAGGTTACCCGAAACCTGTGTAAGTTGCTCCAAGGCCGCACATGATAAGTCCAAATCGTGTGTGGCCAAATGTGTCAATTGCGGAGAGCCGCTTGTGATGCGTATCTCCTTAAGAAGGAAATCATGGCCGTTCAAGCTCAGGATCGCCTCTCATTTCGCGAAACTAAGGACTTGGTCCTGGCGCGCGCGGCGCATCCCCAGACTTCCTATTCGTCAATGTTGAAAAGGGCACTCTGCTCCTGGGCCCTCCTGGCCTACGAGTACGGTCGTTTCCGCACCCATTCGGAACCCTTCTACGGTTCTACCCAACCGGGCGCACCCCTGGTAAAGCTAGCTGCACAAAGGATCCGCATCCAGCTCCTGCTAAAACCAGGGCTCCCTTTCCTTCCCCCAGCGTGACCCTTTGCCGTAAGGCGAAACGGCCGCGCGCTTGCAACGAGTCGTGAGACCCACATGAGGCAACACCCCTGAAGTTTGTCGCCAGGCCATCTTACAGGGTTCTTAAAGCTGGTCCCCGAAAGGACGACAGCACCAAAGGAGCTTCGGCTCGTTCGCCTATGCCCAGTGGTGTGCTGGTTTACTCGGAGACGGTGGATCCTCGAAAAGAGGTCCCCCCGTCTCCGAAGCCGCCCGCCTAAGGTTTCGAGGTTGAGGGAGGAAAAGAGTGGCATCGCAATCTGAACCTCCCCCAATAATACCTCGAAGGCGACAGCGCTTTTAGCGCATTGTCTGGCCAACAGTGCCCGGAGTTTTGCCTCCGGAAAGCGTACGGCCTTCGCATCTCCTCCGTGGTCAAGTCCTTACCAACCTGGTCGACGAGCTTGAGATGGGTGTCCTAAATGTCTACGGATTTACGCATCACTGCCCGAGAAACGTTTCATTTTTCTGCCTCGACCTATATTTGTGCTCTCCAGATGCACTCCCTGATTTCGATTAGGGAGTGGTCAATAACCTCCATGGTAGTGATCACTTTCCCATTCAAATATCATTCTCTGGGCCGTTCCGTCTGAGAGCCCGCGCCGGTAGTACTAGGCGCGAGCGCGGTGGTTTGCATTTCAAGAAATGACTGAATTCTCCATCTCAGTCAAGGAGTTTAGGTCGGTAGATGACGCCATTGAGTTCTCCTGCAACCTCATCGCCGCGGGCCTAACTACTATTCCTAGAACATCTGGCCGTTTTACACGCTGACCACTCCTCATTCTCTAGCCGGGATGCTGCTCTGCGAGAGTTAAATGCACTTCGTGATGTCTCGGAAGGCCGCCGACTGGACTATACCTCCAGAGGCGGAGAACCCTTCAACGACAGGTTTACTGTGAATGAGTTGCGTTTCGCTCTTGCTTCGTGCGTGGACACCGCTTATGGTCCGGACGATGTCCTGTATGCCATGCTTCGACCCCCTGGGTGAGCGAGGCATGGCCTTTGTGTTAGATTTGTTCAACAGGATCTGGGTGGAGGGTCTCCTCCCATATTCTTGGCGAATCGCTACAGTGGTCGCCTTTCGCAAACCGGGGAGAGATCACTCTACTCCGGCTGGTTTCCGCTCAATTTCTCTAACATCTTGCGCGTGCAAGTTGATGGAGAAATTGGTAAATGTTAGATTAGCCTTTTTTTCTGGACAGCGGAGGCCATGTGTCTTCTGCACATTACGGCTTCCGCAAGTTCCACTCCACGTCGGATGCTCTGCTCCGACTGGAAAATGCCGTCTGCGAGGCCTTCCTTCGTAGACAGCACTACGCCACGGTCTTTTTCGATCTGGAGAAGGCCTATGATACCTCATGGCGATACTTTTTTATTGATCTTTTGTTCGTTGAAGCTCAACTACGGATGCGAGTTTTATGCATTCGCAACTGAGCGTGTATTGCGGAAGGTGGACTCGATCCACCATTCCTGCCTTCGCCTGGCGTCCGGTGTATTCCGCACTTCCCATATTGAGAGCCTACTAGTCGATGCTGGGGAGATGCAACTCGCCCTACGCCGTGTACAGTTCATCATTCGCCTGTACGCGCGAGCCCGGTGCCTCCATCATCCGCCAACAGCTCTCACTGCATCCACAGCTGATTTCGACGGTGCCTATGCCGCCGAGAGACGGCAGTCATACCCCGAGCCCTTTGGCTTTAGGGCCAGGAAACTCCTTCAAGAGCTAAGTATAGCTCTCGGGCCGGTGGCGCCCCTGCTTTTGCCCAGGACGCCATCCTGGAGGGTACTACATTTGGCTATTTGTCGCCATGCCTCTGCTCCCAAAGCTTGTACTGCGCCGGGAGTATTGCGTTCGACCTTTTTGGAGCTGGAACCGTGCCAGTGTATACAGATGGCTCCAAGTCTGAAGAGGACGTCGGCTTCCACGCCGTATCCCCTCTGTTTGAAGTCAGCCGGGCTCTGCCAGGCGCTGCGTCTGTCTTCACGGCCGAGCTGGTGGCAATACACCACTCGGTACGGGAGATTACGCGACGTGCCCGGTTCGGAGACGGATTGCGATCTATAGCGACTCACAAAGCGCCCTGAGTTCTCTCGGAGCATTGTACCTCCGCATCCCCTGGTTCGCGATATCCGTGACGCCACGGTTTTGGCGAGCCTGGTGGATGTCGAGATTATCTTCTGCTGGGTTCCTCTTTACATGTAGGTATTGCGGGGCATGAGGGCGCTAAAGAGTCCGCGAAGACTCGGTGATCCGACCAGCGTTTCGCTCTTTTTTACACCAACTACATGGCAGGAATACGGGCTGTTCTTCGGGCTGCTTGGCAAAGAAGATGCGAGACGGTCGAAGAGAACTTATAGTTGCGTGCCATTGCGCCGCGACTATTCCCATGGACCTACCCTCCAATTCCGCGAAGGTTTCAGGTTGCTTTCTGTCGTCTCCGAATTGGGCACACTCGCTGTACGCACCGTCATTTGATGGAGCGCTCGCCAGCCCCCTACTGTGAAGACTGTGTTGTCCCCCAGACTATTCGGCACATTCTTGTTGAATGCCTCAGTCTGGGCGATCTTCGCGCACGTTACCTGTCCCGGTACCGGGATGGGCGGGGTTGCTATCGCGCCTGTCCCTTGTACTCGGGACGAGTGCGTTCACATTGACTTTTGGACTTGTAACTTTGGGGGTGAAGCCGGCCTTCTCCCTTTTATTTAACCAGTTTTCTTTGTTTATTTTTGTTTGTTTTTGTTTTTTATTCCTTATAGGACGCACGTTCCTGCGCCAGTGGGACCTCCCCCCCGACGCAGGAGCTTGCTTCCTGCTCTTTGCCTTTTCCCTTTTTTAAAACTTTTTAGTGTTAGGTTTGTTTTTGTTTTTTTGTGTTTTGGAATCTGATTTTAAAGTAACCTAGTGCTAGGCAGGTTTTTAATACGGCGACTAATGACCAAGTAGGCAGTCGCCAGATGAGCCCTTAAAAAAAATATATCATATCACACCGACCACATTGCAGGAATACGTGCAGCTTTTCGGGCTGCTTGGCAAAGAAGATGGGAACTTAAAGTTGGGTGCCATTGCGCCGCGACTGTTTCCATGGACCTACCCCCTAATGTTCGGAAGGCTTTAAGTTGCTTTCTGTCGTCTCCGAATTGGACACACTCGCGGGATGCACCGCCATTTGATGGAGCGCTCACCAGCACCCTACTGTGAAGACTAGGTTGTCTCCCAGACTGTTCGGCACATTCTTGTTGAATGTCCCAGTCTGGGCGGTACCTGTCCTGGTACCGGAATGGGCGGAGTAGCTACCGCCTGTCACTCGTAAGAGTTTGTGCACATTGACTGTACTTATAGAGTTTTTGGAGGAGGCCGGCCTTCTCCCCTTTATTTGACTAGTTTTTTTTTGTTTTCTTTGTAGGTCGCATGTTCCTGCGCTGGATAGGGGGGATGGACCTTCCCCGACGACGGAGCTTTCTTCCTCCTTGTCGCCAGATAGGCTCCTAAAATTAAAAAAAATCCTGTTTTGTATTCCTTGGCTACGAAGTCGATGTGCCACGACTGGCCCTATATGGCGTATCTGGAGTAGAGTTGGCAACCATGCTGCATCTGATATCTGAAGCATCGTGTGCCTCGAGCCCTATTCGCGCAGAAACTTATGCAGCTATATACATGTCTCCACAAAGAATGCAATTCCCAACTTAATATCATAACATGGTATTAGGTCGACAAATTTCTTTTCTAAATTATCGTTCATCTCCTTTCTAGTCATTCTTGGGCTATTTTAAAAATCTAAGGATCTTCCGAACAGTGCAGACTCAAAATTTCCGAGATGACCAAAACTATGGAGATTTGCAGTTGTGCCCAGTTGTGCAAATGGAGGAACAGCACATCCTACCTCACCGAATACAAATAGAGGAAGTCCCCGCTTACTGGACGGATCCTCTTTGCGCCCGCAGGCTTCAAACGCTTTCTAGTTATTCATTCTTTGGATTTCGCGTTAGGAAAATCCTTCGAGATTTCGGGTTAGGAAAATTCTTCGAGATCTCAGTGTAGCTCTTGGGCCGGTGGCGCCTATTGTTCTGCCCAGGATGCCACATGGAGGATACCACATTTAACTATTTCTCGTCACGCCTCTGCTCCCAAAGCGCCGGGAGTATTGCGTTCGACTTTTTCGGATTTTGGAGAACACTTCATGTCATGCTGGATTCGTGCCAGTGTACACAGATAGCTCCAACTTCCAGGAAACGGTCGACTTCCATTCCTTATCCCCTCTGTTTGAAGTCCGCGGGGCTCTACCAGGCCGAGCTAGTTGGAATACACCGCTCAGTACGGGAAATAACGCGTCGTGTGTGGTTCGGAGACCGGATTCCCCTGAGTGCTCTCGCTGGTTCGCGGTGACGTGACGCCGCGGTTGCTGCGAGCTGGGCGGATGTCGAGATGATTTTCTGCTGGATTCCACTGGACATGTGGGAAATGAGGGCACCAAAGAGTCAGCGAGGACTGGGCGACCATACCAGCGTTTCGCGCTTCCTCATACCGAATACATGGTAGGTATCAGGTCAGCGGCAAAGGAGATGGGATATGGCCAATGGTGGTGTAAAGCTACGTGCCATTACGCTAAGACTGTTCACATGGACCTTCTCTCTAATGCCGCGACCGCTGAAGTTCACTTTCTCCCAGACTGTTCAGCCTATTCTTGTTTAATGTCCTATTCTGGGTGATCTTCGCGTATGTTACCTGTCCCCGTACCGGACGAGCGGGGTTGCTATCTCTTGTCCCTTGTACTCGGGACGAGTTTCTGTACACAGAGTTGTGGACTATCTCACTTTTTGGAGTAGACTGGCCGCCTCCTTGATTGTATTTAACTATTTGGTGTTGGTTGCATGATCCTACGGCGGGAGAGGCGGGTCAATCCCCATCGCCGGAGCGTGCTTCGTTCTTCTTGCTTTTTTGCTTGTTTTGTTTCATTTTTTACTCGTTTTATTTATTTTTATTTGGAAGGGATGTGTATTTTTTGGTGTATTTTGCTCCTTTGTTTGTTATTTAATAATGAGAACCAGAAAGGTGCTTCGAGAATGGCGTAAACTCTCGTCTCGTCGAACCCATCAGGGACTATCATTGGGTGATCTCTCGGGAATTATAAGGCTCCCAATTACTCGTACTTTCTTCTTTTTAATAGTTGGTATATGTCCCTTATTCCAATTTCACTACTTCTCCAATGAATCTCTTTTTTTCAGAAACTGGTAGAAATACCCTCGTTGTTTTCGCTAGTTTTGGGTGAAAATATATTTTTGCTCTTTGAAGGTGTGGCTCGTCTTATCCCAGTAAATTTCCTTTACTTGCCATTTTTACCCCCTCCCCCTTATGATCGGGCCCTCTTTTGATTATGCAGGCTTCCTATATAAATTAAATCCGTGACCCCGTCCTTCGGTTCCAGACCTGAGCGATGAGCAAACCTTGATCGAGCAGATGGGGATCCTACGAGATCGACTCGAGCACGCGGAAATGCTTAATCGGGACCGACTCAATGACGCCATCACCCTCTCGCGAATGCTCCAAATCACACTCCGGGCCGGTACGTTTGTTCCCTGCTGAATGCACTCCCTCCCCCCTGAGCAAGCCCGGTAATCCAGGCCTCATCCTCTCACAAACCTTCTCCGAGGAGTGACCCAGAACATCCCGATTCTAGGAGGTTGTTGCTTCTTCTGAGGCAACCGATGGGTTACTTGGACAAGTCCAGGAAACTTCGAGATTTTATCTTGTTGGTATCCTAATATGTTCGATGATTTTCGCATCAAGTTCTATATTACTGAATAACGCGTCTTCCCTCAAAAGGAGTTGGTGTTTGCATATTTGAGTCGTAATATTCAGTGATACGAAGATGTTGCTGGAAGTCTTTGAGAGAAGACCTCCCCGGTCATTTCTGGCCCATGACATTCGCCTGTGTGCTCATTGTTCTTTAATCATTATCACGTTTCTTCTGCTGACTGTTCTCTCCCTCTTATCATGTCTATTCTTCAGCTCCCTCTCGAAAATACGTAAATGTGCCCCAAATCGGGTCTTAAATATCACTAATACCCACTCTACGGAACGCTTCTACCCATGCCGCCTCGGGGGCTCAATCGTCTCCAAACATAGTCGAAAAAAACAAAACGCCCAAAACAGTCTCTTGCAGCCCTAATTTTTAATCATCATCAATCTGTTTTTATTCCTTGATACGATTATTTTTCTTGTGCTAAAAAAGATAGCTGGAATCCAGGTTTGATTGAGATCCTGTTCGCAGACAACCTCTCATCCAGCGTCCCTTTGTCGGAGGAGGCGAAGCGTCTCCTTGGCAACAACACCCTCACTACGGACCTCCACCTTCCTTCCATTTACAGCTTCATGCCCCACCTCCTGCGCAACACCAACGCCACTGCGCCTGCCTTCAAACTCTCCAAAGGGAGGACCTCGGGTGAGTTGGTAGGGGGTGCATAATTTAATGGGGAGGGGGTTACCACCGATCGCCCGCCACTCGTGTTGAGGAATTTTTATTTCTTAGTCAGGACCTAGAGTTTAACGTGGAATGGGAACCACGGGTCAATGCATCGCATGGCAGTGTTTTGACACCCACCAGCAATCATAGTGCCGCGTCAAGAGCATGTTGTAGATATAGCGTATTCCCATATGGGGCACTATTCACGTTAATATGAATAAGTGCCCCACTAGATGCGTGGTTCCGGAACAGAGGTGTATGTTGTGAGGTGAAGAGAAAGTACCGATGTTGTGATTGGCTGTGTGTGTGATGATGCCTGTACATCTACTTACCCTCCCGGGGGTAAGTTCAAGATGTCTGCCAATGGGCGGCCAGCTCATGACGCCGCTGAAAATTTCCTGTCTGCGCTTGTGGGATAGAACGCTAGAAATCCAACGCCTGTATCCACTAGGCCAGGACTAGGCAACCGTTGGCACAACTTCCTTCCGGCACGCAAAGCCGAATGCTCACCGTAAACAAAGCTAAATAAATGTACCTCTAACTTCTTTTATATGGCAACCGCATGCTGTACAACATGTTAGAAATTATCTGCCATCATTGATGCAGCAGTAGAAGTCTCATTAATGCTAATTAAATAAAAGGTCCACATTTTTTTTCTTTCTAGTTTGAATTTGTTGTTTTCTACTAAAAAGGGCAAAGATTCACTTCTGTTTAATATTTAATTTTGTAGCTAAAATAACTTGATTTTCTCCTACAGAATTAAAAATTATTAAAAAAATATCTCATTTTATATCCTTTTATTGTGTTTTAGTCAAGTTAAATTATTAAGACTCTAAGAGACTGCGCATTGTAGTGTATTGGCATGTGAGAAATTTTGTATCGAAGATTTGGCCGATTTTGGCGCACACACTTAAAAAGGTTGCACTAGACTATCGATAGCTCGCGGTCTTGACTATAATAAAAAAAAATATATATTTTAAAATCACCCCATAAGTAATGCGGCATTTTTTCATGCTTATCATTATTTTATGGCTAGAAAAAAATATTTAGTCATTTGTATTTAAATAAAAGTTGATTAATTTAATAAATAATACAATTTCCATCAGTTTCTACCACTAGACTCTAAGTCTTTCTACTAACCTTTCACTAAAGTTGCGCGCTGCTACTGATTCGGTAGTCCTTCCCCCCAATGCCCCGAAGGCAGCAGGTTATCTTGTGTCCTCTCTAAATCGGCACACTCGCTGGACCAAATGCCATTTAATGTAGTGCTCCCTTGTACCTTATTGTGACCGACTGCATTTTTCCTCGGACTCTTCGGCCCATTCTTGTATTGTGTGCCACTTTGGGGGATCTTCGCGCATCTGATGTGAACATTTTCATTTTCTTCAGCTGATTCGCTAAACTCCTCAACTCAAAATATAGTAATCTGATGGGGCTGTGTTCCCAATCCAAATCCTTAACTTGTGTATGGAATCTCTTGCGATATGAGGTCGGGCTTTGTTAGGAAAGATACCGCGGCCTTTTTTTCTTCAAGGTCTGCATGCAAACGGTCCATTTGAGCCCAGCGAACTCCTTCAGTGATATTGTGATTTGAGTTAAGAATTTCAGAATGGATTATGCCATTCGTATTTTACGAAACGCACTAGAAATCTTCGTGGACGAATTTCCTGTTTCGGCTGGGGTATTGTTTTTTCCCCAAGATTAATCCATTGTCTGGATCGTTTAATATTATCTAATATATATTTCCGAAAGTCTCTTCGTATGTATGTATGTATATATATGACCTCTATAGACGGCCACTTAGTGACAAAGAAGGCCAACCATGGTCACTACTGGGGCTAACTTGACCCGCGGAGTAACGTAGGCTACTCAGATTTGGCAAAGGTGGCATCACCTGGCTGTTAGGTTAGGTTCGAATATTTACCCTTTTCTAGGTTTTGGGGGGACAAGTAATCGCGGCTATGAGTTACAATTAAAGCATCAACATTGCACATGCAAAAAAATAAGGTTTTCCAGACCAATTATGCGACTGCAATGCTTAAAAAACGCGATAATACCTATTATCAGCATACCCGAGACTCGAATACTTTAGATATTTAGTTAAAATTCGTGCCCATCTGCTTGAGGAGCGCTTTTAATTTTGTGGCTGCCACCTGCGTATTCACGTTTGCTTGCATGCCCGCCCACCCGCCTTGCTGCACTACTGTAATGTGAAAATCGTTCTCTGTTAGTCTTTCATGATACACTCACTACTCCATTACTCAAAATTAAAATAAACTTATATTTTATATTTACCAATTTTTAAGTGCGCAATTTAACGTAAGCGGATAATTTAATTTGTTCAAGATAGTTTTTTTGGCCCGGACAACGCCTGGTATCTTTGCTAGTTGTACATAAACCTACTTTTTGTCTCCTGTAACGATCCTACTAAAAATGTTATGTTCTTTAATTGATTATTTTTATCCATAAAATAATGATAAACATGAAAAAATGCTGCATCACCTATGGGATGACATATATAACCAAATTAAATTGCATGTACTTGCTTCGAAGCTACGCTGCAAATAGTCATCAATCGATCGATGGATGCGGCTTAAAGTCTTGGCGAGGAAAGCAGTTATTCCTTGATTCCTCCCGGCGTAGAAGTAAACCGCCTTGAGACTGCTGGCAAAAAGAACCATAAATAATCGATGAAGGGTGTACTCTTTCATACAGACCTCTCCCTCGGTGCGAGGGGCCACGCTGGGTTTGCTTCCTTGTCTGATTTCGGTGTTTATAATGTGCGGCGAGGCAGAACAGGTGCTGTTTGGTAAGGTTTATAACAGATTCGCGTCGTTAAATGCCCATTTCTGTCGGGATCTCCAGTTCAACATGAGATCCGAAACACGAGTCTCTGCTGCCGCCCCATCGCTTTATTCCTTCTACACATCTACACGTTTTTCCCCCCATATTCTCTACAACTTATTCTCACTTATTTTCTTGCCACACGGCTAATTTTGCAGGCTAGTCGCCGACCAGCTTCTTCCTACCCTTTTATCCGTCTACTGCCCACCATATTTCGTATTTTTTTACGCCCAAGGTCGTGTGGGTGGGGCGCCATGCTGAGGAACGTTTGACGACCGGGCGGGAAAGGTTGTCCCGAATGGTGCGAAGCCGGATCAACCAGCCCCCTCTTTGCCCACTCCTGGGTGGGCGTTTAGCCTTTGCAACCGTTTAAATTATGGGTTGCCATCCCCGAATGTGATAGAACGAGTTGAATCTGTGTTAAATTCAACTCCTATCCCATATTAGTTAAAACCTCGAGGAGGCCCACGTGCTTCTTCGATTCGAGGCTTGGAGTCTTATCAACAGCTGCCGGACGTCAATGTTTAAACAAGGAGGTTATCGTCCCCCCGTTCGCCCCCATACGCCGACCTCGCCAGATCGAGTTAGGCTTATGAACAGATAAGGCATTTTTCTCCGGCCCAGCTGTGCGTTCCCTCGAAGCTTCCACCCCATTCTCCCCCACGCCAAGGAGATTTCCTGGCTATTTATATGGAAACTTTACCACTAAGATCAGATTGGAGATCCAGATTTTCGTCGCGAAACATCACCACGACCCTCTCTCCCTTTGTGCGCCAAGGGACCTCGGCCTCGAGATTCACCATCACTTGTCCAGGAGGACAATATTCCTTGAGTGCCAAAGGTTCGAGCCTTTAGTGACGTCAAGTCCCCAAGGCATCCCCCCCCTGTTGTTCAAGGAGAACAACATTAGAACAGCCATTGTTCGTTTTGAGCCCTTCGCCAAGAAACGGTTCTCATCCCCCCCCTATTGTTCAAGGAGAACAGTATTAGAACAGCCATTGTTCATTTTGAGCCCTTCGCCAAGAAACGGTTCTCATCTTCCCCCTATTGTTCGAGGAGAACAGTATTAGAACAGCCATTGTTCGTTTTGAGCCCTTCGCCAAGAAACGGTTCTCATCCCCCCCCCTATTGTTCGAGGAGAACAGTATTAGAACAGCCATTGTTCGTTTTGAGCCTTTCGCCAAGAAACGGTTCTCACCCCCCCTGTTGTTCAAAGGAGAACAACATTAGAACAGCCATTGTTCTTGAGCCCGTAGACAAGAGACGGTTCTCATCCCCCCTTTGTTCAGAAGAGAACAACCTAGAACAGCCATTGTTCGTCAAGCCGTTCGTCGAGAACGGTTCTCCTTCCCAAGACGCCACGTCAGGATCCTTTCACCCCCCCCCCTTCGGCTGGAACTCGCCAGCGGACCGAATATTCCTTCAAGTACCTTCCACTGCACCCTAACGGAAGTTACGTAAGCCAAGCGTCACCTTTTGAGTATTGATCCCTTATTTGTCAATTCTATCCTGATCTTTAAATGGTTTATCGAACCATCCCATCTCTTTAACTCCATATTTGTTTTACCTTTTTTGATCCCTTAAATCCTTGGATTAGCCCGAGTCTCCACGACCCTTTCCATTCTGTTTGTCAATATTTTCCGTTTTTGTGTTTACCATAGTTATTATTAATAAAACTCTATTTTATTAATGATAGCAATATTATTATCCTTGAGCTCAGTTCCACTTCTTAAGCATTTTTGAAGATACATAATATCGGCCGCCAAGACAGTAAAACGCACTCTAGAGATAATTAAGGAAGTTCCCTCAACGAATAGTGTTATATATAGTATCGTCGGGAGTCATTCTACGACATATATATATATATATATATACTATTTAATTTGGTATCAGGTGTGTGGGGTTTAACGCTATATCTTTGCAAACACTGGTCTCAGTCGAGTAAAGCATAGTGTTATTCGTTATAATAATAGAATATAGTAGTTCCCTTTTGTTTTAACGATTGCTATCCCCTTTTTTTTTAAACTTAAGAAGCTGGAGTAGCTCAAGGAACGGTTATAATAATTTGTTTGTTTTTTTTGTGATTTTAGTCAGTGGTTATTTAGAGTAAGAAACCAAGTACGAATAGGTCAGTGCCCATATTTAGGTAGGCTAATTCTATAGAGGCATAATTCTTGTTGCAAGGAATTTTAGTTGGTTGACTAGTGCGCCCCCAAGTGCAAAGATGACTCCGTTCGAAATCTTTAAAGCGCAAGGAGAGTCCTGTGGACTTTCCGGAAAAGAACTAATTAAGTACATTCAAGAGGAGCAAAAAAGAGAAAGAGAGAAACGGATAAGACAAGCTGACCATCAGATTGAATTAGCTCGGATTGAAGCAGAATTTCAAAGAAAAATGGAAGTAATAGAAAGGGAAAGAGTAATCCAACGAGAAGAAAGAAGGAAGGATTCGCGCCCCTTCCCAGGAAAGCTGACAAAGTTTCCGAGCCCCGTAAAACCCCCAAACTTCTTTCCCCAAAACCAACAACGGGACTCCAAACCTCCCGTTAAGACTTCTCCTCCATCTCTCTTCCCGAAGCGACCAACCATATGCTTCACCTGTGGTGTAGAAAACCACATGAGCTGGAATTGCCCCCAAAATTCTAGACTTAAAAGCGGACCAGCCCACCAAGTTCACCAGATTAATGCAACCACGGCTCCCCCGGTGGTGCAGACACAAGCAGAAACTTCTCCCCATCCGTCAGGCCACCAGGTAAATTTTTTTTGGAATAAAAGTTCAGCGGGAACTTTGAAATATGAGGAGGGCAGCGTGGACAGCTGTCGAGTATTGACTCTCGTCAGGGACACAGGATGTACATGCTTCATCGTGTCCGACGAACTCCTCCCAGTGGCCTCTAACCACGAAAAATTTGCGGTGGTACGTGACTACCTTGGGCGGGCGAACAGATTCCCCGTCGCTAGATGTTACCTGCAGTGTCAATATTATAATGGCTGGGCTGAAGTCATTGTAGCACCAATAAAATTCTGTTCCGTACTTATAGGAAAGAGCCCCCAAGTAAGTTTCGACCCTGTGTTTCAGGCCGCCCTTCCTCAAGGCCGAGATAAGAAAGAAGCCCAGGAGCCCGTCCCCATCAGAACCCCGATACCGTCCGATTTCTCGGAGACCCCTAACCGGGACTTTAGGACGGAAAAAGAGGAATGTGATTCACTAAAACCCTTAGGTGATAAGGCCCCAGACAAGGACACGGAGACTGTCCCTGGACCCCAAGAAAAAAAGAAACCCCAACGCGCCCATGGAGATACCTTCGTAGAACTGGACGAAGCATCGGTGCTTGAAGAGGATTGCCCCGCGGAGTCCCTTAAGGTAATCCAGACAGTGTGCATCCAACCTGATGCCGATTACACTCCTCCTTCCCTACCAGGCAAGTCTTTGGAACCCTCTGACCTGGATAGTGACGCGCAGCTGACACCACGTCAGAAGAGCCAGCTCCAAGAACTAATTAAATGGAATCACCATTTATCCACCCTATTAGCTCTTTTCGAGCAACTGCGTGAAAATGGCCTCACCATTGGCCCCAGCAAATGCCAGTTTGCCCACGAAACCATCAAATATTTGGGTTTCAAAATGGGACAAAGCAAGTCAGGTCCCCACGAGAACAAGATTAAGGCAATCGCCGACATGCCCCTCCCGATTACAAAGAAGCCATTAAGATCGATCCTAGGATCAGCTTCTCCCTATCAGCGATTTGTTCCGAATTTCGCTGCAAATTCGGCCCCCCTATGCCCCCTTCAGGAAAAGAATTTCTCCGATCGTTTACGTTGGAATGATGTCGCTGTTTCCCATTTTATTCAGCTTAAAAGTAAGTTCATTTCTGCCCCCATTTTTAAGTTGCCCAACCCGGAAAAATCTTTTGGGGTTAAGACCGACGTGATCAACGAGGGCATTGGAGGTGTACTCCTTCAATACGTGGATGACAGAACGAGTCATCCAGTTGCATATGCTAGTCGTCAATTATTACCACGCGGAAAGAGATATGCCACTAGAGAAAAGATAGCTCTATCAATTATCTGGGTCATAGACAAATTCAAGCTGGACTTGATATGTAAAGATTTTCAAATAGGAACCGACCACCGTCCGTTAGCCTATATTAGGAATTTGAGACACTCAAACGGCAGCATCATGCGCTGGAGTTTACTCTTGCAAGAGTATCGGTTTAAAATAAATTATATCAAAGGTTCCGATAACCAGGTCGCTGACGCACTCAGTAGGAATGCGTTACCGAATAGCGTAGAACAATTGTATTCATAGGATTAGTATCTCCATGTAGGTATATACCGTCCTGTACGACTTAATTTAAGATTCTTTTGTAATATAATTAATTAATGTATATGTCTGAATTTTGTAACGCTCAATGTCTAATTTTTTTTTTGATGTATATATATTTGTTCTTATTAATTTACGTATAAATTATTTTGTCCCGTATGTACTAAGTTTATACCATTTCATTGTTCCATGCCTTTTTTTTTGTATTAAAGGTTATTTTCCCCTGTAATCTAAAGATCAAAATAATCATGTATTGAGGTAATAATAGTTAGGTGCAGGAAGATACGGTTGGTACAAGAAAACGAGTTCCCTACAACGGAGCTCTATCGTTGTCCCTTCTCTCTTTTTTTTCGAAGTGACAACTTCCCCTGGAATGGAGGGGTGTGATAGAACGAGTTGAATCTGTGTTAAATTCAACTCCTATCCCATATTAGTTAAAACCTCGAGGAGGCCCACGTGCATCTTCGATTCGAGGCTTGGAGTCTTATCAACAGCTGCCGGACGTCAATGTTTAAACAAGGAGGTTATCGTCCCCCCGTTCGCCCCCATACGCCGACCTCGCCAGATCGAGTTAGGCTTATGAACAGATAAGGCATTTTTCTCCGGCCCAGCTGTGCGTTCCCTCGAAGCTTACACCCCATTCTCCCCCACGCCAAGGAGATTTCCTGGCTATTTATATGGAAACTTTACCACTAAGATCAGATTGGAGATCCAGATTTTCGTCGCGAAACATCACCACGACCCTCTCTCCCTTTGTGCGCCAAGGGACCTCGGCCTCGAGATTCACCATCACTTGTCCAGGAGGACAATATTCCTTGAGTGCCAAAGGTTCGAGCCTTTAGTGACGTCAAGTCCCCAAGGCATCCCCCCCCTGTTGTTCAAGGAGAACAACATTAGAACAGCCATTGTTCGTTTTGAGCCCTTCGCCAAGAAACGGTTCTCATCCCCCCCCTATTGTTCAAGGAGAACAGTATTAGAACAGCCATTGTTCGTTTTGAGCCCTTCGCCAAGAAACGGTTCTCATCTTCCCCCTATTGTTCGAGGAGAACAGTATTAGAACAGCCATTGTTCGTTTTGAGCCCTTCGCCAAGAAACGGTTCTCATCTTCCCCCTATTGTCCGAGGAGAACAGTATTAGAACAGCCATTGTTCGTTTTGAGCCCTTCGCCAAGAAACGGTTCTCATCCCCCCCCCCTATTGTTCGAGGAGAACAGTATTAGAACAGCCATTGTTCGTTTTGAGCCTTTCGCCAAGAAACGGTTCTCACCCCCCCTGTTGTTCAAAGGAGAACAACATTAGAACAGCCATTGTTCTTGAGCCCGTAGACAAGAGACGGTTCTCATCCCCCCTTTGTTCAGAAGAGAACAACCTAGAACAGCCATTGTTCGTCAAGCCGTTCGTCGAGAACGGTTCTCCTTCCCAAGACGCCACGTCAGGATCCTTTCACCCCCCCCCCCTTCGGCTGGAACTCGCCAGCGGACCGAATATTCCTTCAAGTACCTTCCACTGCACCCTAACGGAAGTTACGTAAGCCAAGCGTCACCTTTTGAGTATTGATCCCTTATTTGTCAATTCTATCCTGATCTTTAAATGGTTTATCGAACCATCCCATCTCTTTAACTCCATATTTGTTTTACCTTTTTTGATCCCTTAAATCCTTGGATTAGCCCGAGTCTCCACGACCCTTTCCATTCTGTTTGTCAATATTTTCCGTTTTTGTGTTTACCATAGTTATTATTAATAAAACTCTATTTTATTAATGATAGCAATATTATTATCCTTGAGCTCAGTTCCACTTCTTAAGCATTTTTGAAGATACATAATATCGGCCGCCAAGACAGTAAAACGCACTCTAGAGATAATTAAGGAAGTTCCCTCAACGAATAGTGTTATATATAGTATCGTCGGGAGTCATTCTACGACACCGAATATTAAATAATAATAGCCTTCAGATGTCGAGGATGACGACCAGATTGCTGCAAAGGATATAGAAACCACAGCCCGGTTAAAGAAGTTTTCCGTTCACGCATCTCATCAGGTAACGGGGCTGCTCTGCCCTCTGCCAATTCATTGGGTGCCATCCACAAACGGCTGGCCCCTTGAGCGCAGAGGTGGCCTCCCGTATGTTGTCTCAGGAGGCCCTGCCAAAGGACAGAAATTGTAGGAAGAGACATCTCCGCTCCAGAATTTAGGCCGGAACCCGTGCAGATGATCTGAGAGGATCTCCTGGTGTCAAACCCCTCCTGGGCCAACTCCTTATTTCCTGAGAGCCGGCTCCCAGGATGGTCCCCTTCGATGATGGTGCGCTGCGTCCCATGCACTAACATTTGACTATACTAATGGTGTACCAATATTTGGTAACATCTCCCACCCTCCCCCACGGCAGGCCAAGTTGCCCCAGTCTGTGAGGTTCCAGGCGTCATCCCTGACATCTCGATGATAGTTGTCAAGATGGAGGCCCCCGTCGAGGTGGGCGGAAACCCTAATAGTGGAACCAAGGTAGTATCGATCTGTTCCGCGCACGGGTATCTGAATATGAGTACGACATCAGCAGGGCACGGGAATAGGAGAGAGAGAGCGCTGCGAAGGAGGGAATGGTAATGATAGCGCTGTTGTGATTGAATGTGTGCTAACGCTACCTCTCCCCCACGCGAGATAGGTTCAGCTCTTCCGCTGAACTTCTATGTCCTCGCAAGGATGCCCCCCCCCCCTTCCACAATGAGGCTTTCATTTCTTGGTGTGTTCTTCACATTTGATCCTGTAGAATCTACCAGCGCCCCCACGTAGGCACAGGTTCTAGGTTTAAGTAGCTGTGTCAAGGAGTACTTGTCGCGCCAGTATTCCCTTATTATTGTCTTGTCCTTTGCATTCCTCCCTCGCTTAGTGAATATCCTCTCATTCTATTACAAATAGTTTCATATTCTCTCAAAAGTTAATCACTTGCACGTTCGTGCTTACTGTTAACTTATTAATATCTTTCCCACTGTGTCGCTTTGTCAAAGCACTCGCATCTGGGCACAAGGAAGCGTAACTCTCTTTGGAGTGAGTGTTCTCCACCCATGGCTTAAGTTTTTAATTACTAACGATGACACCTGCCACATTCCATCTTTGGTAAGAAAAAATTCCTCTGATTGCTATTTATCTTGGTTTCTTAGTGGATGTGATTCTCGGTGTCCCCACGGTGAAGCGGGATGTGCAGAGCTACCTGATGACTACCCTTCGAAATCTCATCGATTCTATGCAAGTTGTTGACCTCAAGAGGTGTCTCATCGTGGTCTACGTTGGGGAGGTAAGGTAATTTCACTTTCACGAAGGTGGGTAGATGCTTAATGTACCCTAAGGGTGTCTATAGACTAGGAATTGACCTTTTTAAATTCCAAGATTTTTTAAGACCTGATAAATCATTTTCAATTTACGGCACAACGCATTAAATTTATCAGTGCGACTGGCTCTAAGAATTAAAACAAATGGTGCCTTTAAGGTATGATAACAACATTTCGATCATATTAAAATAGTTTTTGCATGCATGATGAAAATGTTAATAAATAAATAATTTTTACTTTTCTACTTACATCGCACATAAAAGGCGAAGGAAAATTTAATATAATGTAATAAAAACGGTTTATATCGCAGCTTTTATGACATTAACCGATAAGTTTAAAATTTATCTCAGAATTTTTTTTCATTTTAATCCCTTACCTTTCCTCGCCACTTGTATCTCATTTCCTCTCGGCACACCTGTAGACGCCGGTGCACAAATGTGCCAAGCCCCTCCATGCATCTAAATTAGGGGGTGTTTCAGAAATAAGATAATGAATGAATTTTAATGATGTTTTAGCCGCATTTTATTTCAGAAAATTATAATCCGAACTGGATGCAAAAGCTGGTTAGAAACACGCTCTCTAGTGTAATAATCGCCTGATTGTCTTAAATGGCCTAATTCCCCGTTGATTGCGCCGAGGTCTGACCTGACTCATTGCTGTCTATTCTTCTACTGCTATTAGGTTCTCTTGGAATTAATTTCGTTTTTTATCCACCATTTTTTGTGTAAAAAACGAAATTAATTCCCGGACTATCTAATATTTTCCATCCTTCTATATTTTTATTCTGTCAGTCACTCGAGCCAATCAATACCCAGTCTATTGCCATGGCTTTAAAATCCGATGCTCCTCTGAACTTTCTCCTTTGATCTCTCTCTTGCCCTTTACCCCCTGCGCGAACATGCCGTTATTGGATTACCCGAGCTTACTTTTCCCTACTTCTCAAACTATTATCCTTTATTAAATTGTTTGATCACTTACACACGCATCTTTTCCCTTTCAGTCTGATTTGGATTACGTGAATATGGTAGCGAGTCAAGTGGAGAGAAAGTAAGTGAAACGACAGGAATGTATCGATATATTTGCTCACATACATAGTGGGGGGAAAGTAAATGTATGTAAATAAGTATCTACACATCTCTGTGTTGGGGATGTAATAATACCACCACCATGTCAGGTGATCGTCGCTGAAGGCAACTCTATACGAAATGGGTGCATAAGCTGTGAATTCGCCGGGTCCACCTGCCTTTGTGTGTGGCTTGTGATGGATATGTGCGAGAGGTAGTTAGACTAAGAAACGACTAGGTGAGAGATGTTTGTGTGAAGAAGGGTGTGACTGAAAGTGTTCTGATGTATAATATGCATGTAAAAAGTATGTATAGGAATATATGTACTTGTGAAGAAAATATACTAGAGCGAGATCAGAGTGAGAGAAGGGTTAGAACATCACGTGAAACATGGGTTGGTTATGTGAGAGAGAGGGCTAACTCAGGAGGAGGTGTATAATATTATTGTGTATAAGTGTGCATGGAGAGGGTTTGTTAGGGGTTGTCCTTTGTAGCCCTCTACCCATGGTTCAACCCTGTAGTGGATAGGGCGGAAAGAGAAGGTAGTTTTAACTTTTCGTTTTTTTATATAATGCACCTTTGTGTCATTGAAAATTTAGATATGGTGCTCATCAATTCCGTGTCCATATCATTGACGTATAAAGTAGTGATTGCAACTGCCTACATTATCCCGTGCTAGTAACCCCACTAAGTACATAGATCGGTCAAGTTTCTCAAGTTGCCTTGAACTTTCGAGATCATCTAGATTGAAGTAACACCCAAATCTATTTATGAAATCACTTCCCTACTGACCCCCTTCCCCTCCACCACCATTCCAAGGAGCCTCGTAGACCCCAGGGTTCATGAGCCCGCCGGCGCTAATCGGGTTCTTAGTCGTTCTTGAGACTGATGGAACAAGGTTGTGTGAATGATACATGTTCCCTAATTGCAAAGGCCTTGCTGCGTTCCTTGATATGGAACCAAGGGTTTCCCTTTTTTTTAGACGAGACCCTTTTTCTTAATGTGATTAACCCTGCCCAGTGCCAAACGAAATAGTTTTCAGACACTTGATGGCACATCTGTGGGGGTGACAGCATGAACATTATAAAGGGAGTAGTGAATGCCAGGAAATTTGTAAACGTCTCGGTCGAGGATACCACAGAAGAATTGGGTGACTAGGGGCCGGTCAGGATCGAGTGTCAAGGGAGTAGGGACGGGTCTCTATACCCTCCTCAAGGTTACTGGTCATTTTCTACCTGGACAAGCTTCCTGTGTCGACACGGGCTGGTGGTACCGCGTTTGCGGTATCACCAAGAGAACTTATAGACGCGCCAAGTCGGGTCATATGCAGATATGTGCTAACTGCCTGTGGGGGAGGCCGGTCCCCGGTTCTTCCCACACGATTTTTGACCCCAGCTTAGCCTCTCTTCCTTCCTTCAGATAGCCTGTATTTCTCCCCTACTTCGTCGCTTTTCATACAACCTCTCCCACAACTTTCTCTGGTCATCCTCTAATTTCACAGGGTAGATGCTGACCTTCTTCTCAACCAACCGTCCCGGATCGGGGCTGAGGGGGGAGGGGACAATGTTCCCTAAACCCTGAGCTCCAGTCTGGGGTGGTTGGTTTTTAACAACCTGCTTCATCCCCACCCATACCTTCCTCACATCCCTTTTCCTTTCCTCTTGAGAATCTATATTTTTACGCCGTGTCTAAGGTGGAGCCGCCATGCCGATGGAGTGCCAGGCTACTAGGCGGGAGAGGTGGTCCTGAATGGCGGCACCTGGCTCTGCCAGGCCTGTACGCACCCCTTACAGTGCGGGCTACTGCGAGGGGTGATGAGCTGTTGCATCCCGTAATAAAAAGAGGTTCACCATGCCCAATGATGAGTAAAAAAAAAAACCCCTTTAATTTCCCCTGTACCATCAACGGAGCCGCCCTCGGGCAGCTCCAGAGAAAAAATGGAGGTTCCCCCCCCCCCCTGTGCTTGCTCAGAGGACCCTCCATATTTCTCTAACCGGAGAGGAGGCTTACTCCTCTCCTTCGCCTACAGATGTAGGGGACCCCCCCTCACCCCCTTCTCTGGAGGTGCTTTCGGGCACCTCCCTTTTTCCAGCGGCAGTACCCCCTTTTCTTTCCAAGGGGACTGCCAAGAAAGACAGCAGGCAGCTCATAGCCGACCGCTCCCCAATGAAGTGGCTCGGTCGGGCAACCCTCCTTAGGGGGGACAGGGAAGCCAGGCCCCTTCGGTCGCTTCCCTCAAAAGACCTGCTGGCAAAAATATTGTACCTTGCCGGGGTCAAGGCCTGTGCCTCCCCACACCAACTGACTAGTGACAATGATGCCAACGGGACCTGCGTTGTCTTGGGGGGGGGATGGCCAACTGGAAGCCTTCCCTGAGGTAGACATGGTCCTTGAGGCAAACCAGCCTCAGACGGTAGGGCCTTCCATGGGGGGGAATCCGGGTTCGGCGCCAAGCACCGAACCCGAATCCACCCCTATGCAAGGTCTTCCTCAAACGGGTGCGGAGCCCCCGACTCGGAGTAAAAGTGCGCAGGGCGGAGCCTCGATAACATTGGGGCCCCTCATTCAGAGGTTACCTGGCGTTTTCGAGCCCGCTGGCTTCAAACGCTTCCTCGTTATTCGCTCCACTGATGGCACCATGTTGGCAAAGGGTAACATGATCCATCATAGGAGATCATTAGCTAGTGTAATTGGTAGAGAGCCGAAGGTGACCTGTTTCTCGGACGGGAGCCTTCTGGCGAATGCGGCCAATCCCGCCGAGGCGGCCAAGATAAGTGC
Organism: Ceratothoa steindachneri; assembly: GCA_963969495.1. Lineage (NCBI taxonomy): Eukaryota > Metazoa > Arthropoda > Malacostraca > Isopoda > Cymothoidae > Ceratothoa > Ceratothoa steindachneri. The sequence continues at coordinate 4,241,027 of OZ018321.1, read as the reverse complement.
TCTTCGGACACTTCATGGCACCCCGGTGAGTGTGACGCCGCACTCTACCATGAACTTTGTGAAAGGAGTAGTTTATGCGAGGGAACTCGTTGACTACTCCATTGAGGACATCACCTTATAGCTGGCCGACCATGGGGCGGTCAAGGTCGAACGTGTGATGAGAAAACAGGGTGGGGCTTCGAGACCCACCCTTACTCTTCGTCACGTTCGACTGTGACAAGCTCCCTGAGTCGGTGCGTGCCGGTTGGTACCGCTACCGCGTAAAGGCATTCGTGCCACTGCCGCGGCGGTGCTATTACTGTCTCCGCTTCGGCCATACAAATCGTTCTTGTAGACGTGCAAAGTCGGGGTCACCCGAAGTCTAAATTGCTCCAAGGCCGCACACAAAAAGTCTAAATCGTGTGTGGCCAAGTGTGTCAATTGCGGAGAGCCGCATCCCGCTTCTTCGAAGCAATGTGGTGCATATATCCTTGAGAAAGAAATCCTGGCCGTTCAGGCCCAGGATCGACTCTCATTCCGCGAGGCTAAGGACTTGGTCCTGGCGCGCCCGGCTCTGCCTGGGACGTCTTATGCCTCAATAGTTAGAAAGGCACCCTCTGCTCCTGGCCCATTCAGGCCAACGAGCATGGTTGTTTCCGCGCCCATTCGGAGCCCTTCTGCGGGTTCTACACAACCCGGGCGCTCCCCTGGTAAAGGTGGCGGCCAAAAGGGTTCATACCCAGCCCCGGCTAAAACCAGGGGCTGAGCATTTCCCGTAAGGCGAAACGGCCACGCGTCTCCACCGAGTCGATAGACTCACAGGAGGCAACACCCCTGAAGTTGGTCGCTAGGCCATCTTTCGGGGTTCCTAAAGCTGCCCCCCGAAAGCAGGACAGCAACAAAGTAGATTCGGTTCCTTCGCCCACGCCTATTGGTGGGCTGAGTGGCTCAGAGACGGTGGTTCCTCGAAAAGAGGGCCCTCCGCCTCCGAAGCCGCAAGGCCCGCCTAAGGTTTCTGGGCAGAGGGAGGAAAAGACTCGCATGGCGAGCCCAACCTCCCCCAATAAGTCCTCGAAGGCGACAGCGCTTTGTCCGGCCAACAGCGCCCGGGGTTCTACCTCCGGCTGCCCCCGGGAAGCGTACGGCCATTCCCGTGAGGGTCTTCAATTCGAGGAGGGCCCCCGCGTCTCCTCCGAGCTAGGCCTTGACGGCATATTCCTTCAATGGAATTGCCGTGGACTCCGGGCCAACTGGGAGGAGCTGCGGAGGCTCGTTCGTCCCGTTTCCCGTTGGCTATTTTTCTGCAGGAGACCATGCTAGGCGCGTGCCTCCTGCCCGCCCTCCCGGGGTATAAGGGTCTTGCGACCCCACCACCAAGAGATGGCCGGGCTGGGGGATGGGCGGTTTACACCCGGCATGATGTCTCCGTTCTTCCTTTAACTTTAGATACCTCCTTTCAGGCAGTGGCTGTGCAGCTTCACCTAGATAGGAGGTATACTATCATTTCTGCGTACATTCCACCGTCAGCTGACTTCGACGCGGGGGACTTCCGCCGCGTCGTGGCACGGTTGCCGAGGCCCTTTATCTTGCTTGGAGATCTGAACGGCAGGCATCCTCTCTGGGGAGATTATTCAATAAATCTCCGGGGACAAGTCCTTGCCCGAATACCGCTTCATTTTCTTGCCGTGATCTATCTTTGTTCTCTTCGGATGCACAGCCTGATTTTAATTGGGGGGAGGTCTATGACCTCCATCGTAGTGATCACTTTCCAATTCAAATATAATTTTCAGGGCAACTGCCGCCTGATAGCCCTCCTCGATGGTGCTTGGCGCGGCCGCTGTGGCCTGCATTTCAGGAAATGACTGAATTCTCTATCTCAGTCGAGGAGTTTAGGTTTGAAGATAATGCCGTTGAGTTCTCCGGCAACCACATCGCCGCGGGCCTGACTACTATTCCCAGAACGTCTGGCAATTTTGCACGCCGACCACTCCCATGGTGGTCGGCCGAGTGTGAGACGGCCCTCAAACAGAAGTGTTATGCCTACATGCGCTCTAAGCGCCGCCCGAACGATTTCACTGTCGCTGAATTTCGTCGGGCTAGGTTCCGGTATATTTCGAAGCACGCCCGCCGCTCTTCTTGGCGGGCATACGTGTCTTCACTTAACGGGAAGACCCCTCTGGCAGAGGTGTGGAGGCGAGTCTAGCATTCTCTAGCCGGGATGCTGTTCCGCCAGCATTCAATGCATGTCGTGATGTCGCGGAAGGCCGCCGGCTGGACGTTACCTCCAGAGGCGGAGAACCCTTCAACGATAAGTTTACTGTGAGTGAGTTGCGCTCCGCTCTCGCTTCGTGCGCGGACACCACCCATGGTCCGGACGATGTCCCGTACCTCATGCTTCGACACCTGGGTGAGCGAGGCATGGCCTTTCTGTTAGATTTGTTCAACAGGATCTGGGTGGAGGGTCTTCTCCCAGACTCCTGGCGAATCGCTACTGTGTTCGCCTTTCGCAAACCGGGGAAAGATCACTCTACTCCGACCGGTTTCCGCCCAATCTCTCTAACCTCTTGCGTGTGCAAGTTGATGGAGAAATTGGTAAATGTTAGATTAGCCTTTTTCCTGGACAGCGGAAGCCATCTGTCTTCTGCACACTGTGGCTTCCGCAAGTTCCACTTCACGTCGGATGCTCTGCTCCGACTGGAAAATGCCGTCTGCGAGGCTTTCCTTCGTAGACAACACTACGCCACGGTGTTTTTCGATCTGGAGACCTTATGATACCGCATGGCGATACGGTATCATGGAGACTCTCGACACAATAGTGGCGAGGGGATGCCTCCCAATGTTTATATCTGAATTTTTGCGAGATCGTCGATTCCGCGTACGGGTGGGGGGAGCCCTCTCCGGCCCAAAGTTGCAGGGAGAGGGTGTCCCGCAGGGAAGTGTCCTCAGTGTCACACTCTTTCCCCTGAGCATCAATGGCATCACCTCGCTGCTGCCGGAAGATGTTCTCGCTACGGTCTAAGTGGACGACCTTTCGATCTCTTGGCGCGGCCCAGATGCCAACTCTGGAGCGTCGACTCCAACAGGCATTGAACCGCGTCTCTCGCTATGCCGAACCGCACAGGTTTCGGTTTTCCTTGGCAAGACTAAGGTGGTGCATTTCTGCCGCCATCCACGGCTCCACCCAGACCCACACTTGTTTCTTAATGGGGTACGCATGGAAGTGTTTGAATCGCACCGTTTCCTTGGTCTTGTATTTGACCGACGCCTCACCTGGGAGGCTCATATTCGCAGCCTTAGGGTCTCTTTTACCCGCGCCATGGATATTCTCCGTTCCGTGACGTTCAGCGCTTGGGGCGCTGATAGGGCTACTGCCTTACTTTTTTATCGATCCTTTGTTCGTTCGAAGTTCGACTACGGATGCGACTTTTATGCATCCGCAGTCGAACGTTTATAGTGGAAGGATGACTCGATCCACCACACCGGCCTTCGCCTTGCGACCGGTGCCTTCCGTACTTCCCCCATTGAGAGCCTGTTGGTCGATGCTGGGGAGATGCCACTCGCTCTGCGCCGCGTGCAGTGCATCACTCGCCTGTACGCGCTAGCCCGGCGCCTCCCACAGTCGCCAACAGCTATCACTGCATCCGCAGCTGATCTCGACGGTGCCTATGCCGCCGAGACACGCCAGTCATACCCTAAGCCCTGTGGGTTAAGGGCCAGGATACTCCTTCGAGAGCTAGGTATAGCTCTCGGGGCCCGTGTCGCCCCTAGTTCTGCCCAGGACGCCACCCTGTAGGGTACGACATTTGGCTATTTGTCGCCACGCCTCTGCTCCCAAAGCTTGTACAGCGCCGGGAGTATTGCGTTCGACCTTTTTGGAGCACACCTCGTGTCACGCTGGAACCGTGCGAGTGTATACGGATGGCTCCAAGTCCGAAGAGGGGGTCGGCTTCCACGCCGTATAAGTCAGCGGGGCTCTGCCAGGCGCTGCGTCTGTCTTCACGGCCGAACTGGTAGCAATACACGACTCGGTACGGTAGATCACGCGACGTGCCCGGTTCGGATACCGGATTGTGATCTATAGCGACTCACAAAGCGCCCTGAGTGCTCTCGGGGCATTGGAATCTCAGCATCCCCTTGTTCGCGAAATCCTTGACGCCACGGTTTTGGCGAGCCGGGCAGATGTCGAGATTATCTTCTGCTGGGTTCCTGGCCATGTAGGAATTGCGGGGAATGAGCGCGCCGATGAGGGCGCCAAAGAGTCCGCGAGGACTCTGCGACCGGACCAGCGTTTCGCTCTTCCTCACACTGACTACTTGGCAGGAATACGGGCAGCTCTTCGGACTGCTTGGCAAAGAAGATGGGAGACGGTCGAGGGGAACTTAAAGTTGCGTGCCATTGCGCCGCGACTGTTTCCATGGACCTATCCCCCAATGCCGCGGCGGCTTCAGGTTGCTTTCTGTCGTCTCCGAATCGGGCACACTCGTGTGACGCATCGCTATTTGATGGAGCGCTCGCCTGCGCCCTATTGCAACGACTGCGTCGTTCCCCAGACTGTTCGCCACATTCTTGTCGAATGTCCCAGTCTGGGTGATCTTCGCGCACGACACTTCTCACGGTACCGGGATGGGCGGGGTCGCTACCGCCTGTCCCATGTACTCGGGATGAGTGCGTGCACATCAACTGGTGGACTTATTGACTTTTTGGGGAAGGCTGGCCTTCTCCCTATTATTTAAGCAGGGTTTGTTTTTTGTTTTGTTTTGTTTTTTGCATTTGTTTTTGTTTTTTTCCTTTCTCCCATTAAGGGTGTATTTTTTCCTCGTTTAATTTTATTTTAAAGTAGCCTAGAACTAGGCTAGTTTTAATACGGCGACTAATGCCCATGTAGGCAGTCGCCAGATGAGCTCTATTAATAATAATAATAATGCCTCGTACTTTGGGGACCAGTTCGTGCACACGGAATTGTGGACTATTTGACCTCCTCCATTTTGACTCTCTTTGCTGTTTTGGTTTGGTTTAGGGACTTTTAAAGTAGCCTAGTACTAGGCTAAGTAAGTAAGCAAGCAAGATATTGCAGTTCTTTTGCTTCTTCTTTTTTTTACTTGTTCTCTCTGTGCTTTTTTTTCCATCCTCTGTCCTTTTCACGCTGTGTGTACTTTTCCTCGTTGAATTTCACGTCTTTTTCTCAATCTTCATTTACAGGTTTTACGAACACGTACAAAGTGGACTTATCGAGGTCGTCTCTCCTTCTGCCTCCTTCTACCCTGACTTCGATAAGCTGCGCGCCACGCTGGGAGATCCCATCGAAAGAGTAAGGTGAGGACTCGACACTTGTTGAATACCGGAGGGAAGACCATCCAGCTCACCACGATGTCGACTTTTTTCTGCCCAATTTTCTATCACTGTCTACCCTGTATGGATATCGAGAATTGTTCAATAAAGTTCTGAAAATAGGTTTGTAAAGAAAGCGTTGACGTTAGGGAACGTGAAAAATGTGTGGCTGTTACATAACCTCTCCGGAGATCCCTAGAGAAGGCCATATGTCGTGGTATCCTTCCTGAGAGCTACCCGGTTCGATTGAAGTGAACCCGGGGGATGTCCAAATCCATAGGGACGGATATTCTTCATTTATTGGGAAGGGTGAGGTCTAATAGTGTAGTGTGGGTGAGCATTTTAACCTTTAGGGTGTTCAGGTTTCATACTTTTAAGTACATGTCATCTTTTCGCAAACTTTGTTTTAATTATTTTTTCCTGTCTCAGTGTGTGTCATCCTTTGTCACCAGTCCCATTTTCTATATCAGCTTTTAGCCTTACCCCGCCCTCATTCCCGTTTTTATTGAGCAAAAGTGCGTCGTAGCACCATCAGTTACCAACATTCAATTAAAAATACCCTGGACTATAAGGGGTCTTCAAAATGCTCCCGTAAAAAGCGCATCAACATGAAAAAATGTGATAATCGAATTTCAATTCTTGTTCCGGCAGCATATCCTCGCCTCCTATGACTAGATCACCTGAATATAAATGGGGAATTAGCTAAATTGAAGAGTGAAGAAAGAGCAGCTTAAGAAGAGCCCCATTTGAGCAATGTGACCTCAGTTAAAATGGAGGTAAAGACAAAGATCCCCTTCTGGATGAAGTTTGTGGAAAAATAGAATCATCAATGCTTTGGGGATAGTTTATGGGTACATGGATCAAAGCATCGATGATTCCACTCTTCCACTACAATTCCACCAAGAATTTTGATGTTTGTCTCTGCTTCCATTTTAACATAAATCACGTTGCTCAAATGTGCGCGCTTTTTAAGCTGCCTTCTTCCCTGCTCAATCCCCCCAAAATATTTCCTCTTTATAAACATTTCCTGGTCATAGGTTATCATGGAGGGACATGAATAGAAATTTGATTCTTGTGGTTTTACGGATGACAAAAGCCACCAGGGCCTACCAAAGGTCATCCGCATCTGTCAAAACCCACCCACACAATGCATCCATAGGATTGTGTCAGATCATGCATCTACAATATACAATTAGAACCATACGCAGGAATGTGTCAAAAAACAAAAAGCATCATCATCAAGACTTCAAAATCCAAATCAATCATAATATACAATAATAAAAAACTGCATCTACAGGAATGGGTCGAAAATACCCCCCTTCCGCCCCCCCCCCAAAAAAAAAAGAGTTAACCCTCCCCCCCCATATAATCATCTAATGTGCGTTTGAAAACATTCAAGTTTGGACTGTCGACCGTCTCGGATGATATTATTTTGACAATGCGGATGACCTTTGATAGGCCCTTGTGGCTTTTGTCATCCGTGAAATTATGTTATGTTATGTTATGTTAAACTATTCCAGTAATCTACCACTCTATTGGAAAAAAAATATTTTCTATCATTCCAACCTGCACCTCTGTTTTTTAATTTTCAAGTGGTGACCCCTAGTCCTATTACTACCTTCCAACTCAAATAACTTGCTAAAATCCAACTTATCCATCCCAGAACAGATTTTAAAAGCTCAATCATATCTCCCTTCACACATCTTATCTCAAATGAGAACATATTTAGTACCCTCAGTCTATCTTCATATTCAAGGTGCTTCAGGGAAGGTATTATTTTTGTTCCCCTCCTTTGTACTGACTCTAGCAGGTTATGTCTAAAATGTGGTGACCATGCTTGTATACAGTACTCTAAATGTGGCCTAACATACAAGCTGTAGAGTTTAAGGATAACCTCCTTACTCTTCCCTGTAAGGGGCGCGGCGATTTGCCATCCTGGCCGCCGTGCTGATGGGACTCAGCACCCCGTCCGACCCCAGCTTAGTCTCTTCTCCTTCCTTCAAAACACTTGTTTCTTCGCTTTTCATACAACCTCTCTCACAACTTTTAATGGTCAGCCTCTAATTTCACAGGGTAGATGCTGACCTTCTTCTTAAGTCAACTATCCCGATTCGGGGCTGAGGGGGAAGGGGACAATGTTCCCTAACCCCTGAGCTCCGGTCTGGGGTGGTTGGTTTTTAACAACCTGCTTTATCCCCACCCATACCTTCCTCACATACCTTTTCCTCTCCTCTTCACAATCTATATATTTTTTACGCCGTGTTCAAGGTGGAGCCGCCATGCCAATGGACTGCCAGGCACCCAGGCGGGAGGGGCGGTCTTAAATGGCGGCGCCTGGCTCTGCCAGGCTTATAAGCACCTCTCGCAGTGCGGGCTACTGCGAGAGGTGATGCGCGATTGCATCCCGTGTCAAAAAGAGGGTCACCATGCCCAATGATGAGTTTAAAAAAAAAAACCCAACTTCCCCTATAACATCGACGGAGCCGCCCTTGGGCAGCTCCAGCAAAAAAAATGGAGGTGCCCCTCCCTGTGCTTGCTCAGGGGACCCTCCATATATCTCTAACCGGAGAGGAGGCTTACTCCTCTCCTTCACTTACGGGTGTAGGAGACTCCCCCTCACCCCCTTCTCTGGAGGTGCTTTCGGGCGCCTCCCTTTTACCAGCGGCAGTCCCCTCTGTTCTTTCCTAGGCGACTGCCAAGAAAGCCAGCAGGCAGCCCTTAGCCAGCCGCTCCACATCGAAGCGGCTCGGTAGGGCAAACCCCCTTAGGGGGGAGAGGGAAGCCAGGCCCCTTCGGTCGCTTCCCTCAAAAGACCTGCTGGCAAGGATATTAAACCTTGCCAGGGTTAAGGCTTGTGCCTCCCCACAAATGACTCTTGACGCTGCCAAGGGGACCTGCGATGTCTTGGGGGGGGGATGGCCAACTGGAGGTCCCCCCTGAGATAGACATGATCCTTGAGGAAACCCAGCCTCAGACGGTAGGGCCTTCCATGGGGGGGAATCCTGGCTCGGCGCCAAGCACCGAACCCGAATCCGCCCCGATGCAAGGTCCTCCTCAAACGGCTGTGGTTTCCGAAGCAGTACAAGGAGGGGAGGGATCTCCTCCGACCGGTGCCCCCACGACTACCAGGACCTTCTCCATTTCAGAGAATGACCTGGCTGAGGCCGGTCCATCTGTCCTGGGGGCTTCTTCCGGCGGAGGTGAGAAGCGGGTTCATTCCCCGCCCTCCTCTCCAAAAAAAAAAAGAAAAAGACAAAAAAGAGACGGGGCTCCTCTCCATCCGCGGGGGCTGCGGGGACGGATGGGTCTGCTGCCACTCTGGCAAGCGACCAAGCCAAGATCGGCACATCCGCCCCCTCTAACCACCCGGTTGCGGAGCCCCTGACTGAGACTAATACCAAGACTGCACAGGGCGGAGCCTCGATGACATCGGGGCCCCTCATTCAGAGGTTACCTGGCGTTTTCGAGCCCGCTGGCTTCAAACGCTTCCTCGTTATTCGCTCCACTGATGGCACCATGTTGTCCAAGGGCAACATGATCCATCAGAGGAGAGGATTAGCTAGTGCAATTGGTAGAGAGCCGAAGGTAACCCGTTTCTCGGACGGGAGCCTTCTGGCGAATCCCGCCGAGGCGGCCAAGATAAGTGCTCTTCGGACACTTCATGGCACCCCGGTGAGTGTGACGCCGCACTCTACCATGAACTTTGTGAAAGGAGTAGTTTATGCGAGGGAACTCGTTGACTACTCCATTGAGGACATCACCCTAGAGCTGGCCGACCATGGGGCGGTCAAGGTTGAACGTGTGATGAGAAAACAGGGAGGGGCCTCGAGACCCACCCCTACACTCTTCGTCACGTTCGACTGTTACAAGCTTCCTGAGTCGGTGCGTGCCGGTTGGTACCGCTACCGCGTGAAGGCATTCGTGCCACTGCCGCGGCGGTGCTATTACTGTCACCGCTTCGGCCATACGAATCGCTCATGTAGACGTGCAAAGTCGGGGTCACCCGAAGTCTGTGTAAATTGCTCCAAGGTCGCACACGATAAGTCCAAATCGTGTGTGGCCAAGTGTGTCAATTGCGGAGAGCCGCACCCTGCTTCTTCGAAGCAATGTGGTGCATATCTCCTTGAGAAAGAAATCCTGGCCGTTCAGGCCCAGGATCGACTCTCATTCCGCGAGGCAAAGGACTTGGTCCTGGCGCGCCCGGCTATGCCTGGGACGTCATATGCCTCAATAGTTAGAAAGGCACCCTCTGCTCCTGGCCCATCCAGGCCAACGAGCACGGTTGTTTCCGCGCCCATTCGGAGCCCTTCTGCGGGCTCTACCCAACCCGGGCGCTCCCCTGGTAATGCTGGCAGCAAAAAGGGTTCATACCCTGCCCCGGCTAAAACCAGGGCTCCCCCCTCTTCCGCCAGCGTGACCGTTTCCCGTAAGGCGAAACGGCCACGCGCCTACACCGAGTCGTTAGACTCACAGGAGGCAACACCCCTGAAGATGGTCGCTAGGCCATCTTCCGGGGTTCCTAAAGCTGTCCCCCGAAAGGAGGACAGCAACAAAGGAGCTTCGGCTCCTTCGCCCACGTCCCGAGGTGTAGCGAGTGGCTCGGAGACGGTGGTTCCTCGAAAAGAGGGCCCCCCGCCCCCGAAGCCGCAACGCCCGCCTAAGGTTTCGAGGCGGAGGGAGGAAAAGACTCGCATGGCGAGCCCAACCTCCCCCAATAAGTCCTCGAAGGCGACAGCGCTTTGTCCGGCCAACAGCGCCCGGGGTTCTGCCCCCGGGAAGCGCACGGCCATTCCCGTGAGGGTCTTCTATTCGAGGAGGGCCCCGCGTCTCCTCCGAGCTAGGCCTGGAGGGCATATTCCTTCAATGGAATTGCCGTGGACTCCGGGCCAACTGGGAGGAGCTGCGGAGGCTCGTCTCGTCCCGTTCCCCGTTAGCTATTTTTTTGCAGGAGACCATGCTAGGAGCGTGCCCCCTGCCTGCCCTCCCGGGGTATAAGGGTCTTGCGACCCCACCACCGCGGGATGGCCGGGCTGGGGGATGCGCGGTTTACACCCGGCATGATGCCTCCGTTCTTCCTTTCTCTTTAGATACCTCCTTTCAGGCAGTGGCTGTGCAGCTGCACCTGGATAGGAGGTATACTATCATTTCTGTGTACATTCCACCGTGAGCTGACTTCGACGCGGGGGACTTCCGCCGTGTCGTGGCACGGTTGCCGAGGCCCTATCTCTTGCTTGTAGATCTGAACGGCAGGCATCCTCTCTGGGGAGATTACTCCATAAATCTCAGGGGACAAGTCCTTGCCGATCTGATCGAAGAGCTTGAGATGGGTGTCCTAAACGTGGATTGAGTTTACGCATCACTGTCCGAGAACCGCTTCATTTTCTTGTCTTGACCTATCTTTGTGCTCTTCGGATGCACAGCCTGATTTTGATTGGGGGGTGGTCGATGACCTCCATGGTAGTGATCACTTTCCCATTCAAATATCATTTTCAGGGCAACTGCCGCCTGAGAGACCACCTCGGTTGTGCTTGGCGCGTGCGCGGTGGCCTGCATTTCAGGAAATGACTGAATTCTCTATCTCAGTCGAGGAGTTTAGGTCGGTAGATGAGGCCGTTGAGTTCTTCTCCGGCAACCTCATCGCCGTGGGCCTGACTACTATTCCTAGGACGTCTGGCCGTTTTGCACGCCGACCACTCCCATGGTGGTCAGCCGAGTTTGAGACGGCCCTGAAACAGAAGCGTTATGCCTACATGCGCTATAAGCGCCGCCCGAACGATTTCACTGTCGCTGAATTTCGTCGGGCTAGGGCTAAGTTCCGGTATATTTCGAAGCACGCCCGCCGCTCTTCTTGGCGGGCATACGTGTCTTCACTTAACGGGAAGACCCCATTAGCTGAGGTGTGGAATCGAGTCAAAAGGATTCGAGGCAAGTTCTCGCAGGACCCTCCTCCCGTTCTCCAGGAGAATGGGACCGCAATCTTGGACCCCGCGTCCGTGGCGGAATCCTTAGCGACCGCTTTCTCCGCATTCTCTAGCCGGGATGCTGCTCCGCCAGCATTTAATGTACGTCGTGATGTCGCGGAAGGCCGCCGGCTGGACTTTACCTCCAGAGGCGGAGACCCCTCAACGACAAGTTTACTGTGAGTGAGTTGCGTTCCGCTCTCGCTTCGTGCGCGGACACCGCCCATGGTCCGGACGATGTCCCGTACGCCATGCTTCGACACCTGGGTGAGCGAGGCATGGCCTTTCTGTTAGATTTGTTCAACAGGATCTGGGTGGAAGGTCTTCTCCCAGACTCCTGGCGAATCGCTACTGTGCTCGCCTTTCGCAAACCGGGGAGAGATCACTCTACTCCGACCGGTTTCCGCCCAATCTTTCTAACCTCTTGCGTGTGCAAGTTGATGGAGAAATTGGTAAATGTTAGATTTGCCTTTTTCCTGGACACCGGAGGCCATCTGTCTTCCGCACAGTGCGGCTTCCGCAAGTTCCACTCCACGTCGGATGCTCTGCTCCGACTGGAAAATGCCGTCTGCGAGGCTTTCCTTCGTAGACAGCACTACGCCACGGTCTTTTTCGATCTGGAGAAGGCCTATGATACCGCATGGCGATACGGTATCATGGAGACTCTCCACACGATGGGGGCGAGGGGACGCCTCCCAATGTTTATATCTGAATTTTTGCGAGATCGTCGATTCCGCGTACGGGTGGGGGGAGCCCTCTCCGGCCTCAAAGGAGCAGGAAGAGTGTGTCCCGGAGGGAATTGTCCTCAGTGTCACACTCTTTGCCCTGAGCATCAACGGCATCACCTCGTTGCTGCCGGTAGATGTTCTCGCTACGCTCTACGTGGACGACCTATCGATCTCTTTTGGCGCAGCCCAGATGCCCACTCTGGAGCGTCGACTCCAACAGGCATTGAACCGCGTCTCTCGCTATGCCGAAGCGCACAGGTTTCGGTTTTCTTTGGCCAAGACTAAAGTGGTGCACTTCTGCCGCCATCCACGGCTTCACCCCGACCCAGATTTGTTTCTTAATGGGGTGCGCCTGGATGTGGTTGAGTCGCACCGTTTCCTTGGTCTTGTATTCGACCGACGCCTCACCTGGGAGGCTCATATTCGCAGCCTTAGGGTCTCTTGTACCCGCGCCATGGACATTCTCCGCTCAGTGACGTTCAGCGCTTGGGGCGCTGATAGGGCTACTGCCTTATTTTTTTATCGATCCTTTGTTCGCTCGAAGCTCGACTACGGATGCGAGTTTTATGCATCCGCAGCCGAGAGTTTATTGCGGAAGGTGGATTCGATCCACCACACCGGCCTTCGCCCTGCGACCGGTGCCTTCCGCACTTCCCCCATTGAGAGCCTGTTGGTCGATGCTGGGGAGATGCCACTCGCTCTGCGCCGCGTGCAGTGCATCGCTCGCCTGTACACGCGAGCCCGGCGTCTCCCTCAGTCGCCAACAGCTCTCACTGCATCCGCAGCTGATCTCGATGGTGCCTATGCAGCCGAGAGACGCCAGTCATACCCTAAGCCCTTTGAGTTTAGGGCCAGGAAACTCCTTCGAGAGGTAGATATAGCTCTCGGGCCGGTGGCGCCCCTGGTTCTGCCCAGGACGCCACCCTGTAGGGTACCACATTTGGCTATTTGTCGCCACGCCTCTGCTCCCAAAACTTGTACTGCGCCGGTAGTATTGCGTTCGACCTTTTTGGAGCACACATCGTGTCACGCTGGAACCGTGCCAGTGTATACGGATTGCTCCAAGTCCCAAGAGGGGGTCGGCTTTCACGCCGTATCCCCTCTGTTTGAAGTCAGCGGGGCTCTACCTGGCGCTGTGTCTGTCTTCACGGCCGAGCTGGTGGCAATACACCACTCGGTACGGGAGATTACGCGACGTGCCCGGTTCGGAGACCGGATTGTGATCTATAGCGACTCACAAAGCGCCCTGAGTGCTCTCGGGGCATTGGAATCTCCGCATCCCCTGTTCGCGATATCCGTGACGCCACGGTTTTGGCTAGCCGGGCAGATGTCGAGATTATCTTCTGCTGGGTTCCTGGACATATAGGAATTGCGGGGAATGAGCGCTCCGATGAGGGCGCCAAAGAGTCCGCGAGGACTCTGCGACCGGACCAGCGTTTCGCTCTTCCTCACACCGACTACATGGCAGGAATACGGGCAGCTTTTCGAACTGCTTGGCAAAGAAGATGGGAGATGGTCGAAGTGAACTTAAAGTACCGTGCCATTGCGCCGCGACTGTTCCCATGGACCTATCCCCCAATGCCGCGGCGGCTTCAGGTTGCTTTCTGTCGTCTCCGAATCGGACACACTCGTGTGACCCATCGCTATTTGATGGAGCGCTCGCCTGCGTCTTATTGCAACGACTGCGTCGTCCCCCAGACTGTTCGGCACATTCTTGTCGAATATCCCAGTCTGGGTGATCTTCGCGCACGATACCTGTCCCGGTACCGGGATGGGCGGGGTCGCTACCGCCTGTCCCTTGTACTCGGGACAGATTCGTGCACATTGACTTGTGGACTTGTTGACTTTTTAGGGGAGGCCGGGCTTCTCCCCTTTATTTAAGGTTCTTTTTTTGTTATTGTTTTGTTTGTAGGTTGCACTCTCCTGCACCGGGGTGAGGGGGACCTCCCCCCGCTGCCGGAGATTGCTTACTGATTGTTAAGTTTTTCCATTTTATATCGATTGTTAAGTTTTCATATTTTTATTTTAAAGTAGCCTAGTTCTAGGCTGTCGTGTTTTTCGGCGACTTATGCCCAAGTGGGTATTTGTCAGATGGGCCCTATAAAATTAAAAAAAAAAAAAAACCTCCTTACTCTTGTAGCTAACATTCCTGTTAATGTATCCTAGCACTCTATTTGCTCTATTTTTTGCCTCAATACAGTGCTTTGAAAACTTGAGTGACCTATCTACTACTACGCCTAAGTCCTTCTCTTCCTCAACTGAATTCAGCCTTTCCCATCCATTTCATAGCTAAATTCCCTATTATCCCTTTCCATGTTAAGAACTTTGCATTTTCTAAAGTTAAAAATCATCTACCACTTCTTAGCCCAAGCTAATAACTTATTTAAATCACTCTGCACTTTAAAGCTACCCGCAACATCTTTGACTACAGCTACCAATTTAGTGTCATCAGCAAAAATTGACACTTTACTATTTACAACCTTCCCAAGATCATTTGTATAAACTATGAATAATAAAGGGCCTAGAATGGATCCCTGAGGTATGCCACTGATAATGTCCCTCCACTGTGACCTCACCCCATTCAGCACAACTCTCTGTTTCCTGTCTTTCAGCCATTCAGTTATCTAGTTTAAAACTCTACCACATATCCCATGCATTTTTAATTTGTGAACTAATCTCATATGTGGAACCTTATCAAAAGCTTTGCTAAAATCTAAGTAAATTACATCAACATTCTCTCCCTTATCTAATTGTTTAGTAACATAATCCATAAAATCCAGTAAATTGGTTAAACACGATCTACCTCTTCTAAAGCCATGTTGAGCATCATTTATTAACCTGCCATACTTTAGATGGTCAGATTTTCCCTTCTTAACTATCTTCTCAAGGATTTTACAAACGATAGAAGTTAAACTTACCGGCCTACAGTTATTTGGGTCCTCTTTACTCCCCTTTTTATAAATTTGCACTACATTCACTAATTTCCAATCATTAGGTATTTCTCCAAACTCTAGTGATCTAGTATATAACTTCTTAAGAGCTACTGCAATACTCTCTCCACCTTCTTTGAGTAACCTAGAATGAATGTTGTCTGGGCCAGATGACTTACTAGTATTTAACTCTAATATAAGCCCTTTAATTATTTCCTTGTTCACATTAACGGTATTCAACACTACTTCCCTTGACCTAGAATCATCATCAATTAATCTATCTTGATTCTCTTGTGTAAATAATGAAGAAAAATGATCATTAAGAACATCTACTATTTTCTCATTGGATTCTTTCAGAACCCTTTCATATCTAATAGCCCCTATTTTATCACTGTTAGATTTGTTATTAATTCTATAATAGCTAAAGAATTTCCTGGGATCTTTATTATTATTTTGAGCTAAATTAATTTCTGCCGCCCTTTTGCTCTTCTTAATAATCTTATTTAGCTCATTTCTAGTCAACCTATAATGATTTAAATTGTCAAAAGTACTTTCTCTCTGTAATCTCTGCTATGCCCTTTTCTTCTCAGAAATTTCCTAGCTATCTCCTGATTCCACCACAGCGGCTCCCTACATTTCTTCCTATTAGCCTTCATTGGAATACACTGTTCTTAGACTATGTTTAGTATAGTCTTAAAAGTGTCCCACATTTTATAAGTATTCTTCCCCCTGAATTCTATATCCCGCCTAATCTGATTTAGCAAGTTGTGTAATTTATCGTAATCTTCCCTATAAAAATTTGGAGTTTTTGTGGAGTTTGTTGATGTTCTACCTTTCACTATTCCTAAGTTAAAACGAACCATTTGATGATCACTATTCCCCAATGCATCCCCGACAGTCAATTCCTGAACCAAGTGATCATCATTTGAAAGAACCAGATCTAAGATATTGGCACCCCTCGTTGGCTTATTAACAAATTGAGTCAAAAACTTATCCTCAAAACATTCTATAAACTTACAACCTGCTCTATCCCTTCCTATCATATTTTCCCAGTCCACAGAATTTAAATTAAAGTCACTGATAATAACTGTATCTACCTCACATCCTTTCGTTATTTCCCTGATCATTAGCTCATCAATACAGTCTGTCTGTCCGGCTGACCTTTAAAAGGTTCCCATTTGTATTAGCCTATTTATACTGGACCTAATATCTATCCACAGTGACTCAACTTCTTCTTGCTATAGAATTATTTAGATTTGAAGAATTGCTATTTCTGATATATATAATAAACCCACCACCCGTCCTATCTCTCCTTTGACTAATGTACATATAATCCTGTATTTCAAATTCACTCACGTTGTCACTAAATTTATTTTCATTAACCCATGATTCTATTACACATATTATATCTATATCTTCATCAATAATATAACTAAATAACTCATCTTTCTTATCTCTAAGACTAGCGAGCATTGGTATAAAGACAACTCAGCCCTCCTCTCCCTGAAGCACCTCTTTTAGAATGTATACCTTCTACTCTATCTCCTCTGCATCTCTTTCCTTTCCCTGCCCCACCCTGTACTCTTATATTTCCCTGACCACTATCAGTAACTAGTTTCCCACCTGCAAAGACCCAACGACACTATCTAACTCCTACCAAAACACGTCAACCCCATCCCGGCTTAGATGGAGTCTATCCAATGCATACAATGCCTTATTCCCATAAAACCCATTCCAAACATCTACAAACACTAATCCCGACTCCTCACACAGGCCTTTCACATACTCATTCAGTCCAATTGCACGAGACAACCATTCCACCCCCACATCCAATCTTGGGAGCACACTTGAAACAACGCCTTTCACTCTACTTTCACTCATCCTTTCAACTAACCTTTTGTACCTCTCTCGTAACTCACATGAACCCACCTTCTTTACATTATTTACTCCCACATGCGTAATCACAACTGCATCCCTCTCACACCCAGACACCAGATTATCATACCTCTTAGACACATCATTTACACCAGCACCCAGCAAACAAACTCTCACTCGCTCCCATTTGCTCGCCTTCAACTTCCTATCTATATATCTAATCTGAGAGTCACCAATCACAATCACCTCAGTCATCTTCCTAGTCCCCCTATGCCTAGCATTACCCTCCCTCCTGTTCTCATTCAAACTACCACTTATTTCACTTTCTGCCACAACCACATCAGACAAATCACTTTCAACCTCTTCCTCTCTCAGGGCATCGAATCTGTTAGTCAACCTAACAGGTTACATGTCCCTCTTATGCACATACCTAACCTGTACTAACCTATCTATTCTATCCATATTCACCCACCATTCAGCTTCACTCACATCAGTCACTTCTTTCCCTCCAGTCCCTAGTCTAGGCCTATCTTGCACCCTCCTGGTCCCAGCCACATTCTTCTTGCGTACACTTGCATCCCTTCTCACTTCATTCACCAACTCACTTAATCTCTTGCACTCATCACACAACCGACTCACCTCCTCTACCAAAGCCACATTTGCATTAGTCACATAACACACCGGGCATTCAGATACATTTGCTCTTTCAACACCACAAAAATCACAAACTACATACCCTCTGCTTACATCAAAAACCATACTCACTTCATCCAAAGCAACAGCCATAGTGAGAAACTTTTAAAAATATAATTAAAAATTTCTTTAGTATTATATCTAACACTCAAAGTTAACTATCTTCTCGAACTTAAATATAGTACGCCAAAAATGAAAAAATGAAAAAAATGTCACTGAATAGAGAGCTCGCTGAAAACACGTCCAATCGCTACCGGACGTCTTGTGTTGTTTTGTATCTGTGGTTTCGGGGAGGTGGTATTACTTGCTGTGTCTCTATAGTATGTTCTTGGTCTTTTGTGCTTGATTGTTAATGAATAATATGGGTCTTGCATTAACCACACGGCTGGCCTGGATTCACGTACTAATGATTTGTGTTCTTTGAAGCTTTAGATAGTCTATGCCTACGACCTTTGTTTCAGAGTGTAATTGGTTAATTTGTGTGCTGCGAGTGCCTCCCGTAGCGAGGTGGAGTGCTTTGCTTTGTGTTTTCTATAATACTAAGGTAAGTGGATGTAAGATTGGATACCTACGGTCTAGAGACTTACGAGTGAGGGAAGGATGTATTGTTGTATGCTTGGACAATGGATTCCTTCAATTGCCTGAATGTGATTCTTCTGACTGTTCGGAGTGCGTTCATATTTGTGACAGCTTTGTTCACTCTGTTTCTTCTCTGTTGTCAGAATGTTAGTCCTGTATTCAAGGAGAATGGTGTGTTTTATACAGTGATGTGTGGGTGTTTGTTGTATTCCAGTTTTGGATTTTCGAATAGCTTAACAGAGGATTTTGAAGGCGAGATTGTTATTAGGTTTTGTTACAGCCAGTATTCGAATCTTCTGATATACAGTTGTAGATCGTGAGCTGCTTGGGTGTACTAAAGTGTTTGTGGAAGATAGTGATGTCATCAGTATGGCTTAAAAGAGTGATGTTGGGATTTCGGTGAGGGACATCACGGGAGAAAAGGTTGAAGAGGGAGGCGGAGAGAACTGATTCCTCCGAGACACCGTTGTGTATTTGATGTGTTCGGGATAACTTACCTCTGAGCAAGTTGCAAAGCGATTTTTCTGTAGTTGAGGCAAGTGAGGTATTTAGTATTTTAATGATGAGGATGGGAATAGCTAGTGTCGAAAGCTTTGCTTATATATTTTGTTTGCTATTACTCTTTCGTTTTGGTGTGAGTTAAAGCCTTATTGTATGAGCCAGGTGTTGTTGGTGAGTACAGTGTTTGTTGAGTGCACTGGGCGGAATCTTTATTGGGAGTCACCTCGAGGGATGTGTGGGTTGATTTTATTTAAGACTAGAAGATTCCATGATTTTGGAGGGGAGGGAGGTATTATGTGGGGTCAGTGGGTGGTTCATTTGTGATGAGAATGGGTATTGTGTGGGCTGATTTCCAGTTGTTGAAGATTTTTATGATGGCGTTGATGCCTTTTGGACCTAAGCGTTTTATGTGCATGTTTGAAATGTTGTCAGGGCCAGAGTAGCTCTCCTGATAGTTTTCCAGAATTTTTTAATGTTTTGTGGTTTACTGTATAGGAAAGTTTGCCATTGTCGCTTTTGCTGTTTGAATGATGTAATTGTGTATTATTTTAGGTCCAGGGTTTTCCAGGGTTTTCATGATCTGTCTGGTTTGGGGGGAGTTCGTGTTACATTGTTATTGATCCTTGAGTGCTTTTTGACGATTGGGAGATGATCAGAGGAGCCTGCAGTGTTGGAATTCCAGGTTGGTTTGGTGGACAGAAGGTTATGTCTGTGAAAGTATTGAAGGGAGCTATGACCCCTCCCCCCCACATACACCTCTCAGGAGAGAGGTAGGGGGCTGGTAAATTATGTGAGGTAGTGGACAGGTTGTTTAGAAGGAATAGGCGATTTTGGTATTTTGATACTGCAGACTCTTTGTGTCTGTCTAGATTCTCGCCCGGCAGTGTCGGTGGCGTTGAAGTGGCCCACAACCAAGCAGTATGTATTTGACTTGCTGTATTGGGTTTGGTGGGAGAGGTATGTTCAGTTTGGTGAAAGTGTACATAATTTGTTTTGTTGATGCATGGTCCGAATTTTGGGATTTCATCGAGTAGATAGAGGCTGATGTAAGTGGAAGGTATTGGTAAAGGGTATTTCGTTTCCTACGTATGTAATTCGGCCTCCGCCTCCGTTGTTTGTTTCTGCCATGCCTAATCAGCATGTAGCACGGTATTTTTGTAATGCGAGCCTAAGTTTTCAGTTTTGTTTCTGTTTGCTGAGGAATTTCTTGAGTTCCATTTGCTTGTTGCATATGCTCTTCTGTTGAGTTTTAAGATGTCGAATGTGACTTAGCCCTATTCTTTCTCAAACAATGACAGCCACCTTGTGGACACATTAATGTATAAAGGCAATAATTTTGTTATCGAATTGTTCACAACTTGCCTCATATCACTTAGGAGTGCGATTCTCATGAGGTTTTGTCTAATTTTCTTTGAGTTTTATGTAGGGTAAGAAGCAGTCTTACACATATATTTGTATTCTTTCATATATTTACCTTTTTTCTTCCTCCTTTCCTCCCCATGTCATTGTAGTTAACTCTTCTTGATCTTGTTTGTTGTCTTTGGTTCATCTTTTCATTAGTGCACATAATTTTAGTGCTTGAATTTAGTTTGGACTGTGCACTTAAAGATACAACTTTATCTTGGTCTAATTTAAAATCAGATGGCGGACGAAACAAAACCTCGATTATGCCTTCCTCATGATGTACGCTCAACCTAAAGGCATCTACTACGTCCAGTTGGAGGACGACATCCAAGCAAAGAAGGGTTTCCTCAAGACCATGACTTCGTTTGCACTCAAAAATACTGTCGAGAAAAAGAACTGGATTGTGCTCGACTTCTGTCAGCTTGGCTTTATCGGTGAGTACTGTCGTTAGTGTATTTTTTATCCGATCAAACTTCATTTCCTATCAGTATCGCTCATCCCCCTTTAAATTGGTAGTCTCAGCGTCGTGTTTGACCTAATTAGTTTAGTGATTTCTGTACTGCTAACTTGTAGGCGGATAGGAAACAGCATTTAATGTACTATTAGAAATATTGGTCTTGAACCATCCCTATATTAGCCATTTGATTCATCCTATCCGTGTTATTTGAACACTCCAAGAGTACTACAATCCATTCAGGTCTTCCGTTTTCGGTCTTTCTCTTTGTGAAAAGATGTAGCAATGCTTGAAAGAATTCGGTGTTGGTTGGCCCCCGAAAATTGACGGCCAGCTTGAGATACCAATTGTAGGAAGATATGGAATAAAGTGAACATTCGTCGGAAGTACGATTGACTGAATTGTTCTTGAAATCCACACGTGTTTCGAGTACCATTAAACACGACCAACACAACAAGAAGTATTGAAGCCACTCGCCAAAATTCGAAACATATTGTGTCGAACTTTTTAAATAAATAATATATCCCAATTAGTTATTATAACTCTTTATGGTTTTAAAAATCTATTTGGCTCTCCATTTCCAGAGCTTAGTCTTTATCCTAATAGAGCTGGCCTTGAGTAAACCTAGTGGCCTTTGTTATCCCTATTTCTCATGGATGGCTGATTGGCTGCCTGCCCTGAAAGCATAATCATCAAAAAGATGCCTCCCTACAAAGACGATTGGTATTGACCATGGAATTATAATTGTTATTCATCGGGTAGGGTATTTGGCATTTGCAAGTGCATGTTATTTTATATGAAGATAAGATTAAATGCCCCTAATCAAATGTGGATGCTTCTTAACTCCAAGTGTAATATTACCCATGACTGTAATATGAGCTCTACTCTAAGGATTGTTTAACTAATCTTTTGCCTCCAACTCAAAAAATATTTAAGGTATTTTGAAGCTGCTTATTTTCCATGAGTCGCATTTCAGTTAGAAACGAAGCACATCTTACTTATATAACTCCCGGTGTTGTTGAGTATGTTGCCTCCTGCCTGACAGTGAATGCTTTCTGCCATAAACCGTTGAGAGGTTTGGAAGATGGCCTCAGCTAGTGGCCATATCACTTCTTAAAGAAGCATTTATCTGTCTTACCTTGTCGAACAAGGGTGGGGTTACCAAAACATTTACCTTTCCCTATGGAGATTCAAGTTCCTAGTTTTTTTATATTTACCCATACTTGAATTCGTTCTTTAATTTTTTGAAATGTGTTCTCAATATTTCTACTCTCACCCCCTTCCGCCGTCGCGCTTCTTTACCCATATTTTCCCTGCATTGACCCCCAAGAGGATGTCAGGTATAACATTGGCAATCTTGTCGCGGCTGACATTTGGAGGATTGTGTGCACATATTTTCACTTTCTCTAACAACACCTCTTCATTACTGATCCTCTCCTTACAGACTTTGTGTGATACGCCCTTGTTGGTATTGTACTAAAAATTCGAGGTGGGGAAACCCCTTCAGTCAATAGCATTTAAGTATGTACATATATTTCAGTGTCTGTGTTCCTTGTATAAACTTAGTCCTGGGAACTTGTGTAGCTGCCTAACATTACTGTTTTTATTGATGTTGCCCCAGGCTGCCTGGCCTAGCAGCTCTGGGACACTGAGGAAGGAGATAGCCTGTACCAGGTTTTCACACCGAGCCCTCAGGGAGTGTATATATATTCTGTTGGGTGTGCGCGATTGTGTGCCATGCAGTCTTCCGCTATGTTTAATTGTGTAGGGTGCGGCGTTCCGTTCTGGACAGGCATCTGCCATAGTCAAATCTAGCCCCTTTTGGTAGCTCAGAAGGGGCTGGGGACCTCCCCTCCGGCGCCGAAACGTACTAGTGTTTTTTTTTTGGGGGGGGGGGTAATTTTAAAGTACCCTAGTACTAGGTTGAAATTTTAAATGCAGTGGCTAATGCTCCTGGTGGCATTTGCCAGATGGGCGGGCGTTGTTTAGAAATTAGAAAAAAAAACAACCTTACAAGCAGGGGTGCAAGTCAGGTGGCTGTGCATGCTGCGGGGTGTTTTGTAAAAAATGACTAGATAGAGCAGGGAGTGATGTGGGTTTGATATGCTTCTGGGAAGCTGGTGTGGGGGTGGGGGAGTTTAGTTTCTTTGTGATGAATGAATTAGGTGCTTTTTTAAGGTTTCTCTCTCGAAGTAGGCGATCTGCCATTTAATGTGTTGGGTGGTCTGGGTTTGTGGATGTTGCAGTTATTATTTGTGTGCCTCTCATGCCAAGGTGATCCTTGAACTTGAAGACTTTGTTTCAATGTAAGTGTTCTGTGTGTTTTTACAGGGATTTGTTTGGTATGAGAGTGTTGAGGAATCTTTGAGAGAGGTTAGGGGCCCAAAGAGGGCTTGCATATTCCAACACTAGGGGTATGAATTGGTAATAGACTAGCTTTGGTTTCTTTGTATTGTCTGGGTGTTGTATATATGAATAATTTATGGATGTCTTGGTGTGTATGGTTTTTATATGCTTGTGACATGGTTTAAATGTCATTCACGTATTGTATGTTACGCCAAGTATTTTGGATTTGTTATGAGGGTGTTGTTTATTGTTGGGTGAGGCGTGTATTGTTCCTGTGTAGCGTTTGTTAGGAGTGTAGCTTTGGATTTGGTTGGTTGTATTTTGAGGCTTTTGTGCTGAGCCCGGTGTGTAGGGTTGGAGGAGATGAATGGAGCTACCCCTTCCCTTGAGCTGGACGTGATCCCGGAAGGCACCAAACCACAGGTGCCAATATCTTTCATTGGGGCGAATCTGAGTTCGAACCTAATATGCCTTTGTGCATGCTTTTCCTTAGGACTTCCGAGGACTCACAAGGAAAAGAAGGACCTTTGGCCGCTAAGACCTACATTTCAGAGAAGTATCTGTTTCTCAGAGGGGAGCCTTCAAGCGAATACATCGGATCCCTACGAGGCGGCCATGATTAGTTTCCCTTAGGACACTTAATGGCTCGCTGGTGAGTGTGACGCCGCACTCTACCATGAACTTCGTGAAAGTATTAGTTTATGCGACGGAACTCGTGCAGTACTCCATAGAAGACCAGCTTAGAGCTAGCCGACCATGAAGCGGTCAATGTCGAACGTGTAATGAGAAAACAGGGGTCTTGAAACCGACACGTGCACTCTTCGTCACGTACGACCGTGACAAGCTCCCCAAGTCGGTGTGCAGGCGGGTATTGCTAACGAGTGAAAGCAATCGTGCCATTGTCCAGGAGGTGATACTATTGCCACATCTAGGCCGTACAAACAGCTCACATAAACTTGCAAAGTATAGCCAAGTGTTTCATTTGCGGAGAGCCGCACCCCTCTTCTTCGATGCATTGTGGTCCGTATCTCCTTGAGAAGGAAATCCTCGCTGTTCAGGCCCAGGATTATCTCTCATGTCGCGAAGCTGACTTGTCCTGGCGCGCCCGCCGCTGTCTGGGACGTCTTATGCCTCACTGTTAAAACAGACACCGTCTGTTCCTGGCCCCTTCCGGGTCTACGAGCACGGTCGTTTCCGGGCCCATTCTGAACTTTTTTGCTGGTTCTACCCATACCAGGCGCTTCCTTGGTACAGCCTCCCCCCACTCTTCCCTCAGCGTGACCGTTTTCCGTAAGGCGAAACGGCGGCCGCGCTTCCACCGAGTCGTTAGGCCCACAGGAGGCAACATCCCTAAAGTTAGTCCTGGCACTCCCCCCCCCCCCCCGATAAATCCTCGCGGGTGTCAGCGCCTTGTTCGGCCAACAGCTCTCGGAATTCTGCCTGCGGGAAGAGTACGGCCATTTCCGTGAGAGTCTTCTTTTCGAAAAGGGACCCCGCATCTCCTCCGAGCTAGTCCTGTAGGGCATATTCCTGCATTGGAATTACCGCGGACTCCCTGCCAATCACGAAATTGGGTCCGGGCGATAGAATACGCGATTTACAACCGGCATGATATTTTCGTTCTTCTATTTGCTATAAATACCTTTCAGGCAGTAGCAGTGCAGTTGCACCTTGATAGGAGGTATACTGTAATTTCTGCGTACATTCCACTGTCTGCCGACTTCGACGAGAGAGTCTTACGTTGCGTCGCGGCACCGTTATCGCAGCTCTTTCTTCTCCTCGGGGATTTGAATGGTAGGTAGCACATCTGAGAAGACCACACGATCAATGTTAGGGCTCATGGCCTTCCCGACCTCATCGACAAGCTGGAGATAGCTGTGAGTCCCAGTCTGGGTGATCTTCGCGCACGACACCTGTCCCGGTACCGGGATGGGCGGGGTCGCTACCGCCTGTCCCTTGTACCCGGGATGAGTGCGTGCACATCGACTGGTGGACTTATTGACTTTTTGGGGGAGGCTGGCCTTCTCCCTATTATTTAAGCAGAGTTTGTTTTTTGTTTTGTTTTGTTTTATGCATTTGTTTTTGTTTTTTTTCCTTTCTCCCATTTAGGGTGTTTTTTTTTTTTTTTCTTCGTTTAATTTTATTTTAAAGTAGCCTAGAACTAGGCCAGTTTTAATACGGCGACTAATGCCCATGTAGGCAGTCGCCAGATGAGCTCTTAAAAAAAAAAAAAAAAAAATGGAGATAGCTGTCGTAAATGTTAATGAGTTTACGCATCACTGCCTGAGAACCACTGCCCTTGCTTGGAGCGTGCGCGGTTTATGTCGGTTGATGATGCCGTTGAGTTTTTATCTGTCAACGTCATTGACGTGGGCCTAACTACTATTCCTAGAACATCTGGACTTTTTGCACGCCGTCCGCTTCCTTAGTGGTCGGCCGACATGCGCGCTATAAGCGCCGACCTAGCTAAAGCTAAGTTCCAGTATATTTTGAAGCGCACCCGCCGCTCTTCTTGCCGGCCATACGTGTCTTCACTTAACGGGATGACCCCTCTTGTAGAGGCGTTGTCGACTGACGCCTCACTCTGAAGGCTCATATTTGCAGCATTAGGGTCTCTTGTTCGCGCGCCATGGACACTTCGTTCTGTGACGTTCAGCACTTGTGGTGCTGATAGGGCTACTGCCTTACTTTTCAGCCGATCCTTTGTTCGTTCGAAGCTTGATTATGGATGCGAGTTCACATCCGCAGTCGAGCTTATATTGCGGAAGTTGGACTCGACCTACCTCTCCGGTCTACGACGGCGACGGCTGCTTTCCGTACTTCCCACATTACGAGCCGACTTTTCGATGCCCGGGAGATGCCACTGGCTCTGCGCCGTATATGTACAGTGCATTATGCGCTTATACATGCAGACCTGTCGTCTCCTTCAGTCGTCAACGGCTCTGACTGCCTTCGCGGCCGATCTCGACGCTTCCTATCTCTATTGAGAGAAGCCCTTCATCCTAGGAAACTCCTTAGAGAGCTCCGTGTAGCTCTCGTGTCGGTAACACTTTCAATTCTGCCCAGGACCCCATCCTGGATGGTATTACCTTTGGCTTTTAGTCGCCAAGCCTCTGCTCCCAAAGCTTGTATAGCGCCGGGAGTATTGCGTTCGACCTTTTTGGAGCACACGTCGTGTCACGCTGGAACCGTGCCAGTGTATAGGGATGGCTCCAAGTCCAAAGAGGGGGTCGGCTTCCACGCCGTATCCCCTCTGTTTGAAGTCAGCGGGGCTCTGCCTGGCGCTGCGTCTGTCTTCACGGCCGAGCTGGTGGCAATACACCACTCGGTACGGGAGATCACGCGACGTGCCCGGTTCGGAGACCGGATTGTGATCTATAGCGACTCACAAAGCGCCTTGAGTGCTCTCGGGGCATTGGAATCTCCTCATCCCTTGGTCCGCAATATCCGTGACGCCACGGTTTTGGCGAGCCGGGCGGATGTCGAGATTATCTTCTGCTGAGTTCCTGGACATGTAGGAATTGCGGGGAATGAGCGCGCCATAGAGTCCGCGAGGACTCTGCGACCGGACCAGCGTTTCGCTCTTCCTCACACTGACTACATGGCAGGAATACGGGCAGCTCTTTGGACTGCTTGACAAAGAAGATGGGAGACGGTCGAAGGGAACTTAAAGTTGCGTGCCATTGCGCCGCGACTGTTCCCATGGACCTATTCCCCAATGCCGCGACGGCTTCAGGTCGCTTTCTGTCGTCTCCGAATCGGACACACTCGCGTGACGCATCGCTATTTGATGGAGCGCTCGCCTGCGCCCTATTGCGACGACTGCGTCCTCCCCCAGACTGTTCGGCACATTCTTGTCGAATGTCCCAGTCTGGGTGCTCTTCGCGGAAGTTACCTGTCCCGGTACCGGGATGGGCGGGGTCGCTACCGCCTGTCCCTTGTACTCGGGACGAGTGCGTTCACATTGACTGGTGGACCTTACTTTTTGCGGGAGTCCGGCCTTCTCCCTTCCATTTAACTAAGTTTTGTTTTTGTTTTGTTATTGTTTTGTTATTGTTATTGCTTCCTAATTGTTATTTATTTTGTTGTTTTCTGTTCAATTTTTTTAAAGTAGCATAGAACTAGGCTGTTTGTTTACGGCGACTTATGCCCAAGTGGGCAGTCCCCAGATGGCCCCATAAAAAAAAAAAATGTCGGCAATGAGTGCGCCTAAGAGTCTTCGACCACCTCGCGACCAGGCCAGCTTTTGGCTCTTCCTCACGCCGACTGCATGGCCGGAATCAGGGCAGCATACTAGGATGCTTGGCAAAGAAGATGAGAGACAGCCGGGGTGAATATCAAGTTGCGCCATGACTATTCTCATGGACCTACCCCCTAATTCCGCGACGGCCCTTGGTTTCTTTCTGTCATCTTAGAATTCAGCACACTCTCAGGCCCCACTGCCATTTGATGGACTGTTCGCCTGCACTTTACTACGACAGCATTGTCCCTCGGACTGTTCGGCACATTTTGATAAATGTCCCAATCTTGGTGATCTATGCTCATGTTTCCTGTCCTAGTATTGGGATGAGTGGGGTCGCTACCGCTTGTCCCTTGTACTCTGTACAGGTTCGTGTACACAGACCTATGGGCTATCCTGACTTCTTGGATGAGGTTGGCCTCCTCCCTTTTATTTGACTCTCTTTGTGGTAGGGTACATGTTCCTGCACCTAGACCTTATGCTGCATTGTGCTTCCTGTTTTGTTTGTTTTTTTTTTTGGGGGGGGGAATTTGCATATTTGTTGGGGTTTGTTTTTTTTAATCTAGCCTACCATGAGACTGTAAGGTGATTTTATAAAATTCATTTTGAAGAATATTTTTTCAATACTTTGGCCATCAGTAAATTTGGCAAATCTAATTGTGGCAATTGTGTTTTTTAGAACATTCCTAAATTCATGATCAAATATTTTGGAAGATAGTGAGTTACAAAGTTTAAAAGGGCCTATTCTTGCCATAACTTCAGAATTTGGAAGACATTTTTGGTGGAAGGGTAGTGGTGTAGGGGTGCGAAGATGTATCAGAGAAAAATTCCTTCCCAATCGATAATTTAAATAGCCCATTAAATTACCAACTCAAGACGGACTCGCCGTAGCGTGACGGCAGAGTGCTGGCATTTGGATTCAAAGACCCGCGATCGATACTCCCAAAGTCCATAATTTTTACGAAGAAAATTCATGAAGAAAATGGAGACCACGGAAAACGCTTTAAGGACAACTCAAGAAGACTCAAGATAAATGGATCGCCTCAAGAAAGAAAAACGAAAGAAAACGACTTTGAGGGCTAACTCGTCCCATCAAATTGTCAAGAAGAATTAAGAAGAAATCATCACGTGATCAAGAATTAAGAAGGAATCATCACATCAAGATAAATGCAAGTTAATATGAAGACTACAAAGAAAAAAAATTGAAGATCAAGAACTAACCCAGCCAACTTAAAGAAGAAGGAATCTCAGCCAATAAGAATACTCTGTCAGATAAATGCAAGACAAATGTTTCAAGGGGCAACTTCATCTCAAGAAGTAAATAGATTCGAATATAGAAATCTCAAGATGAAGAATATAAATAAATAAAAATATTAAATATGCCCCCCATCCCCCATAACCAGTGACCCTCAAAAGGCCGAACAATCTTCTGATCTCCGTTACAACTGCACCTGTTCTCCTACTAGAGTTTAAGAAAAAGGTGCTGTTGGGAATCGGAGACCCGGGAAGGATATTACTAAAGTGACAAAACTTCTTCGTTCGCTCTCCTCAATCCCACTAAATTAGCTCCACTCATCCCGCAGACTCGGAGGCCGGGGAGGGAGAGCTACTGCTCTCCTCGATTAAGAAATCCAAGATTAGTCTCTCCCCAATCCTCAAATTTGCTCGCGTTCTAGAAAGGAACCTGTGTAGGGGTGCGAAGATGTATCAGAGAAAAATTCCTTCCCAATCGATAATTTAAATAGCCCATTAAATTACCAACTCAAGACGGACTCGCCATAGCGTGACGGCAGAGTGCTGGCATTTGGATTCAAAGACCCGCGATCGATACTCCTCAGTCCACAATTTTTATGAAGAAAATTCACGAAGAAAACGGAGACCACGGAAAACGCTTTATGCTGTTTTTTTTATTCTTTATATGTCTTAGGATTCTTTTTTAAACATTCCTTTGGGAAATCTTCTTTTGAGTTGGTAATTAGCATGATCTGTTTGTATTGCATCTCCAAATTTAACTGCATAAATATTTTCCAATTGTAAGTTTGTATCTTTATGGATATAATTTACATATAATTTTTTTTAGTCTGTAAACAAGAGCCTATTACGTTATAAAATGCTCGGTCTGGTCTTTGTCGATTTTTATTCCTTGAAAATATTCATACTATAAATGCTTTGACTTCTCTCTTTTGCCCCTTTTTTGCAGGTTTCTTTTTGTCCAATTTCTGTGATTCATATACATTGCATATCTAATTAATAACTTCAAACCTTACCACAAAGGGAGCTAGGTTTAAGAAAGTTGTGCATACTCCCAGTTCCTTGGTCTTCAAGTAGTCTCCACCTTTCATTCCTGAGTTGTATCTTACACACATTTTGATCATCACAAAGGCTACCACTTTTTTTATTGACCTCTGCAAAAAATTCATAGATGGTGGAATAGGCCTTTTTGTTTTCTCCTCTTTTAATTAAATTAATGCTTGTACATCTTTTCATTTATTATATTTTCGCTTAGCATGGTGTAAAATAGTGAAGTATCCCATTTCTGTGAGTATTGATGATATAATGAAATTGGGCATTAATGGTAATTGAGAAAGAGAAAGAAGTGCAAAATAGTGGGCAAGGGAAGGGTGGAATTTTCAGAGTGGTTATTTGTAATCCCCACCTAACTCTCAGAATAATGGAATTTCCAATAGATTTCAGTTTAGCGTTGCAAAAAATGGCAGAAACAAGAGCTCATTAAATTTATGAGCATAGAAATGAAATTTTGAAACTATCCCATACAACGCTCTCAACAAAGGACACAATTTTCTTTTAGGCACTTAGACACGTTTTTATTGTTTTAACATATAAATATTTTTTTAATTATAATATTAATCATTTGGCCGCCCTATTCGGCAAGCACGCACTTCAGGCCAGACACGAAGGCTGCACACAGGTTGCGGACGAAGTCCTTCCTCATGCTGGCCCATACGCGGTTGATGTTGCTGTGTCGCGAACCTTGCAGGGCTTGCCCTCAACAAGTGCCTACGTGGTGTAGTCGAGGGGATTGAGGTCGGGCGACTGCGGAGGCCACAATCCTCCATGCTCGACCCCAACCACTCTTGCACGATATTGGCTATGGGGGGCGGTGCACCATCCTGCCGAAAGACGTAGTTCGCCTTCTTAGTGATCTTTTCTCACCCAGGGAAAGACTTTCTTGCCAAGGTGTTCCCCCTGTAATCGGCCGTAGTGACCCTGTAACTGGCCGCGAACCACACCGGCAGCATCTTCTCGACACTCGAAGACACCGCGCTGAGCATAATCACCGTGGGTGGGTCTTGGTCTTGGATACGTAGTAGACCTCGAAGATGTCCTGGCCGAAGCTTACCATCCGGTGGTTCTGCTTGTTGATGGCCGGATCGACAGTGGAGGATATTTCATTAGAGAAAATGAGAATTCAATTGCTATGATTTTTCAAGTCGTTGAGAAGGCGACGACAGCGCTCCGGACCTTGTTCTCGCATACAGTCCTTGAGCAGAGGCCTTTACACACACCCTAAGCTCTTGACCCCATGGACACCGTGGCCACGGAGATGTTCTTCGCGAACGCAGTCATTTTTAGCTTTGAAGCACTTTCAAAAGCCTTTCTTACAGCCAAACGGTTGACAACTTGAGGTATGAACGAGGTCGATCTTTTAGGTCTTCTCCGCGACTCTGTGGAAGTCATCCGGCTGTCGTTGAGCCGCTTGTCGCTGTCGGACTAGTTGTGGCGCGTGCGGGAAAAGTAGAACTTTAAATTTGTTCGATGTTACCTTTTCTATCACACACGTAAACTTCTAGAAAGATAAAAAAAAAATGTGTGGCAGAACTTTTGAAAAATCCGGTATTGCAGTGTTTTTTTGTTGTGCACTCATTTTTACCTTTTTTATTTTTCCTTTTACCCATTTTTTATTCTATGTTCTTTCCTATTTCTGTTGACAGGGAAACTTTTCCGAACGATTGAAATTCCCGAATTCGTCACTTTCATTATAATTTTCAGCAATAACCAGCCATGTGATTGGCTTTTAAGTCTCTTTATTGGCAGTAAAGTTTGTGCCCTGGACCACAACTTGGTATGTCTTAGTGATGCTTATTTTGGGGGGCCTTCTGTCTTGCATGAATAGAGTTGATACTGATATGCTTTTGCATGTAGCATGATTTCTGTCAATCCAGTTATTGCTTTTTCTTTGCTTTGCTTGCTACTGGTTTATCACTTAAGTTGTTAAATAAAGAAATACATTATCTATTTGATTTGGTCTTATATAACTATTTTTATTATCTTATCCTAAACCAAAATTTTGCTTTTAATTATTCAATTTAATTAATTTCAGATAATGAATTTTTATCTAATTGAACATGTTAAAAAATTATTTATAAGGTATTGGAATTTGTTTATATTTATGGATGGAATTTATTCAGGTTCTTTAGATGTAGAATATGATGTTTATTGCCATTTTGAAGTGTGGAAGAATGTTTAGAAGAGTTATGAATATTACAATATTTTTATTCTTTAATCTGCAAGATTTCTCACATTTCCAATAAATTGAGATGTAACAAAAAGAGTACTGGACTATGGTCTGATGGTTCCTTTGAGGAGTGTTGCATAAAATAATGGCAACCATATAATGATAAATGAATGAGCAAATTGTGTGTTTTTTATGTTTGAATTGCAAGGACCATACAAGAGCTACTTTGTTGTAAAGTCTGGTCTGGTAGCCTTACTGTTATATGATGAAATACATTCATGGTAGTGTGGCTGAATGTACAGAAGTTAAAAGAATTGTGACCGAAGTTCTGAAGCAAGGAAAATGTTTAAGACACCAGCAAAAACGATGATTATTAGAGACAAAGACATTGAACAACATCAAAGGCCTCACAAATTGACTCAAAGGCTGCATGATAAATAACCCAATACTTGATGGTTTTATTCAAGTCATCCATAGGTAATATTTTTGCACTACCTGATTTAGTTGAGATCCAAAAACAGCTAATCTCTGTTTTTATTTTCCTCTGTTGATAGCCTTGTTATATTTAACCCTATGTCAACATAGGGACTAGAGGAAATTTTGAATTACCCTGAGTGAAATGAAATCAGTTTATGATTATAATGCATGATATACTATTGAAAGAAGAGAAAATCATTAGATTAACACTAATATAGAAATTAAGAAGCAAAGCAATGCAGGAAAGCTAAATACCAACTATGCCAAAACTGAGTTTTTAAAGCTATAATTTTGAGTTAAATTGAATAGATGACTTATTTTATATGTGGCCTAGTATCCTTGTGTTCTTTCAATATATTTAAGCATTGATTTAAAATCTATAGTGCTCATCTAATCGTGAAGTTCATGTGGGAGAAAACTAAGTGAAACTTATAAAATGATTTTCTGTTATTTGAATGTCACACTATTTATAATAAAGCCCTTTGCAATTTTAGAAATATTTGATCAACTTTTCTAAAATAAAATTTGAATAATCTTTTTTTAATAAAGCAGTGTTATTTTGCTTCATTTATGTTCATTCCACATTAAGTTTGTGCATCTGCACATTGCACCTTTTAAAATAAATTCATTGTTTTCTTTAGTTGTGTCCATTTCACAAATGATATTTCACATTCAATAAAAGATGCATGAAAATTTAAACCATTTTTATCATTAATGAAGCTAATCTTTGGCAGAAAACATGTAGAAAGGCTAAAGATACAGTTTGGATTCACTATAGACCTTCTTTGTTTCAACATATTGGTACACATTCGTCACTTCGAGGAAAAGTTCAAAAACTCAAGGTGAGATATTAATGAGATTAGTAATTAAAACTTAATGACTTTACACTTATTTCAAAGCATTGTCTTGAAAATTTCTCTTTCTTGATAAAATGAATAGAGAAGCTTGCGTTACCATGATAGAAAATGCCCGCGCAGATGGGTAGCCTGTGTAGACTGCTGCTGCTGCTGCATGGACTCCAGGGCCCATTGCTGAGGCCTGAGGCTTTATATATTCCAATAATTTCGTCACTGTCTACATACACCACATTACTCTCAGATCTCTCTTTACACCTTGAACCACGCTAATAGCTTGGTAGGGTAAGTTAGGATTTCTCGATTCTGTGTGACTCAGTTTGGATACAACTTTTCCCAGCTGGTCGGCATAATATGGCAACACTTATGTTTTCATTATGCTATGTTACATCCTTCAATTTTTATTTCAGATTCATTGATTTTTGGATGAACCACAGTAATATCTTTTGAAATAAAGTATCCCATCTTGACATATTTTGGAGAAAACGAAGGATAATTATACACATTAAGCACACCTGGCATATATATTTAAAAGAAAACCAAAATTATAATACACAATTGATGTACATAATGAATTATTTTCCCCATTGCCCATATGAGTGCTATTTTGAGGGATTATTTCAAAAATCCTATCATGCATGAATCTGTCAATTTCTTAATAGTAGCAGGTTGGATTGACTCTGCTGCAGCTTTGATGGTTGCCCATAAGACTCCTTTATACTAAATTGACTTCCATCGGCATAAACATCTTGTTTAATGATGGACCACAAATTTTTGATTGGGTTGAGATCCGGAGAGACTGGCAGCCATGACATCACTTGTCACCTTGTATGTTGTAATAGCCTAGGAATGCTTGGGTACCCCTGGCAGAGTGAGATGGAGCATTGTCATGCATGAAAACTAGTCCTTAGAAGTGACAATGGTATGTCATCTAGCCAGGAATCCAAGAGCTCCTTCAAAAGATTGCAGTAGGCACCCTGACTGGGCCAACAAGTATGTATCCAATTATACTTGCCCACAACATAACTCTTCCTCCCAGTTCCCCGTAAGGGGCGCGGCGATTTGCCATCCTGGTCGCCGTGCTGACGGGACTCAGCACCCCGTCCGACTCCAGCTTAGCCTTTTCTTCTTCCTTCAGAAAACTTGTTTCCCCCCCCTGTTTCGTTGCTTTTTATACAACCTCTCCAACAACTTTCCCTGGTCAGCCTCTAATTTCACAGGGTAGATGCTGACCTTCTTCTCAGCCAACCGTTCCGGATCAGGGCTGAGGGGGGAGGGGACAATGTTTCCTAACCCCAGAGCTCCGGTTCGGGATGGTGGGTTTTAACAACCTGCTCCATCCCACTCATACCTTCCTCACATCCCCTTTCCTTCTCACTTCACATTCTATTTTTTTACGCCGTGTCCATGGTGGAGCCGCCATGCCGAGGGACTGCCAGGCCTGTACGCACCCCTTGAAGGGTGGGCTCCTGCAAGGGGTGATGAGCTATTGCTTCCTGTAGAAAATATAGGGTCACCATGCCCAATGATGAACAAATAAAAAAATCAACCCTCAACTTTCCCTATTCCATCGATGGAGCCGCCCTCGGGTAGTTCCACCGAAAAACTGGAGGTCCCCGCCCCCCTGTGTTGCGCAGGGGACCAGTCCAAATTTCTCAGACCGGAGAGGAGGCTTACTCCTCTCCTTCGCCTACGGGTGTAGGGGACTCCCTCTCACCCCCTTCTCTGGAGGTCCTTTCGGGCAACTCCCTTTTCTTTGCAAGGGGACTGTGCCCATAGCAGACCGTTTCCCATTAAAGCGGCTCGGACCCCGTAAGGGGGGCGGCGATTTGCCATTCTGGCCGCCGTGCTGACGGGATCCAGCGCTCCGTCCGGCCCCAGCTTAGCCTCTCTTCCTTCCCCCCGTAAGGGGCGCGGCGATTTCTCATCCTGGCCGCCGTGCTGACGGGATCCAGCGCCCCGTCCGGCCCCAGCTTAGCCTCTCTTCCTTCCTTCAGATAGCCTGTATTTCTCCCCTACCTCGTCGCTTTTCATACAACCTCTCTCACAATTTCTCTGGTCAGCCTCTAATTTCACAGGGTAGATGCTGACCTTCTTCTCAAGCCAACCGTCCCGGATCGGGGCTGAGGGGGAGAGGGGACAATGTTCCCTAACCCCTGAGCTCAGGTCTGGGGTGGCTGGTTTTTAACAACCTGCTTCATCCCCACCCATACCTTCTTCACATCCCTTTTCCTCTCCTCTTCACATTCTATCAATTTTACGCCGTGTTCAAGGTGGAGCCGCCATGCCGATGGACTGCCAGGCCACCAGGCGCGAGGGGTGGTCCGAAATGGCGGCGCCTGGCTCTGCCAGGCCTGTAAGCACCTCTTTTGCAGTACGAGCAACTGCGAGAGGTGATGAGCTATTGCGTCCCGTGGCACAAATAGGGTCACCATGCCCATGGATGAATTTTCAAAAAACCAAACCCCTTTAACTCCCCCTGAAACAACGACGGAGCCGCCCTCGCGCAGCTCCACCGAGAAAATGGAAGTCCCCTCCCCCCCGTGCTTGCGCAGGGGACCCTCCATATCTCTCTAACCGGAGAAGAGGCTCACTCCTCTCCTTCGCCTACGGGTGTAGGGGACTCCCCCTCACCCCCTTCTCTGGAGGTGCTTTCGGGCACCTCCCTCTTTCCAGCGGCAGTCCCCTCTGTTCTTTCCAAGGGGACTGCCAAGAAAGCCAGCAGGCAGCCCATTGCCGACCGCCCCTCGTGTAAGCGGTTCGGTAGGGCAAACCCCCTTAGGGGGGAGAGGAAAGCCAGGCCCCTTCGGTCGCTTCCCTCAAAAGTCCTGCTGACAAGAATTTTAAACCTTGCTGGGGTCAAGGCCTGTGCCTCCCCACACCACCTGACTAATGACAATACTGCCAAGGGGACCTGCGATGTCCTGGGAGGGAATGGCCAACTCGAGGCCTCTCCTGTGATAAACGTGGTCTTTGAGGAAACCCAGCCTCAGACGGTAGTGCATTCCATTGGTGGGAATCCGGGCTCGGCGCTAAGCACCGAACCCGAATCCGCCCCTATGCAAGGGCCTCCGCAAACGGCTGGGGCCTCCGAAGCAGTACAAGGAGGGGAGGGATCTCCTCTGACCGGTACACCTGTGACCACCAGGACCTTCTCCATTTCGGAGAAGGACCTGGCTGAGGCCAGTCCATCTGGCCTAGGGGATTCTGCTGGCGGAGGTAAGAAGCGGGTTCATGCCCCGCCCTCCTCTCCTAAAAAGAAGAAGAAAAAGACTAAAAAGACTCGGAGCTCCTCTCCAGCCGCGGGTGCTGCGGGGGCGGATGGGTCTGCTTACACTTTGGTAGGCGACCAAGCCAAGATCGGCACATCCGGCCCCTATGCACCCCCGGGTGCGGAGCCCCTGACTATGACAAAGACGAAAAGTGCAAAGGGCGGCGCCTCGATGACATTGGGGCCCCTCGTTCAGAGGTTACCTGGCGTTTTCGAGCCCGCTGGCTTCAAACGCTTCCTCGTTATTCGATCCACTGATGGCACCATGTTGGCCAAGGGCAACATGATCCATCAGAGGAGAGGATTAGCTAGTGCAATTGGTAGATAGCCGAAGGTGACCCGTTTCTCGCACGGGAGCCTTCTGGCGAATCCCGCCGAGGCTGCCAAGATAAGTGCTCTTCGGACACTTCATGGCCCCGGTGAGTGTGACGCCGCATTCTACCATGAACTTTGTGAAAGGAGTAGTTTATGCGAGGGAACTCGTTGAGTACTCCATTGAGGACATCACCTTAGAGCTGGCCGACCATGGGGCGGTCAAGGTCGAACGTGTGATGAGAAAACAGGGAGGGGCCTCGAGACCCACCCCTACACTCTTCGTCACATTCGACTGTGACAAGCTCCCTGAGTCGGCGCGTGCTGGTTGGTACCGCTAACGCGTGTAGGCATTTGTGCCAGAGCCGCGGCTGTGCTATTACCTTCACCGCTTGGCCATACGAATCGATCTTGTAGACGTGCAAATTCGGGGTCACCCGAAGTCTGTGTAAATTACTCCAAGGCCGCACACGATAAGTCTAAATCATGTGTGGCCAAGTGTGTCAATTGCGGAGAGCCGCATCCCGCTTCTTCGAAGCAATGTGGTGCATATCTCCTCGAGAAAGAAATCCTGGCCGTTCAGGCCCAGGATCGACTCTCATTCCGCGAGGCTAAGGACTTGGTCCTGGCGCGCCCTGCTCTGCTTGGGACGTCATATGCCTCAATAGTTAGAAAGGCACCGTCTGCTCCTGGCCCAACCAGGCCAACGAGCACGGTTGTTTCCGCGCCCATTCGTAGCCCTTCTGCGGGCTCTACTCAACCCGGGCGCTCCCCTGGTAAAGCTGGCGGCAAAAAGGGTTCATACCCAGCCCCGCCTAAAACCAGGGCTCCCCCATATTCCCCCAGCGTGACCGTTTCCCGTAAGGCGAAACGGCCACGCTCCTCCACCGAGTCGTTAGACCCACAGGGGGCAACACCCCTGAAGTTGGTCGCCAGGCCATCTTCAGGGGTTTCTAAAGCTGTCCCCCGAAACCCCGTAAGGGGCGCGGCGATTTGCCATCCTGGTCGCTGTGCTGACGGGACTCAGCACCCCGTCCGACCCCATCTTAGCCTCTTCTCCTTCCTTCAAAACACTTGTTTCCTTCGCTTTTCATACAACCTCTCCCACAACTTTCAATGGTCAGCCTCTAATTTCACAGGGTAGATGCTGACCTTCTTCTCAAGCCAACCGTCCCGGATCGGGGCTGAGGGGGAGAGGGGACAATGTTCCCTAACCCTTGAGCTCCGGTTCGGGATGGGTTTTTTTTAACAACCTGCTTCATCCCCACCCATACCTTCCTCACATCCCTTTTCCTCTCCTCTTCACAACCTATATTTTTTACGCCGTGTTCAAGGTGGAGCCGCCATGCCGAAGGACTGCCAGGCCACCAGGCGGGAGGGGTGGTCCCGAATGGCGGCGCCTGGCTCTGCCGGGCTTGTAAGCACCTCTCGCAGTGCGGGCAACTGCGAGAGGTGATGAGCTATTGCGTCCCGTAATAAAAAGAGGGTCACCATGCCCATGAATGAAAAAACCCCCAAAAAAACCCAACCCCCAACTTCCCCAAGAAAATCGACGGAGCCGCCCTCGGGCAGCTCCACCGAGAAAATGGAGGTCCCCCCCCCCTTGTGCTTGCGCAAGGGACCCTCCATAATTCTTTAACCGGAGAGGAGGCTTACTCCTCTCATACGCCTACGGGTGTAGGGGACTCCCCCTCACCCCCTTCTCTGGAGGTGCTTTCGGGCACCTCCCTATCTCCAGCGGCAGTCCCTCCTTTGCTTTCTAAGGGGACTGCCAAGAAAGCCAGCAGGCAGCCCATTGCCGACCGCCCCTCGTGCAAGCGGCTCGGTAGAGCAAACCCCCTTAGGGGGGAGAGGGAAGCCAGGCCCCTTCGGTCGCTTCCCTCAAAAGACCTGCTGGCAAGAATTTTAAACCTTGCTGGGGTCAAGGCCTGTGCCTCCCCACACCACCTGACTAGTGACAATACTGCCAAGGGGACCTGCGATGTCCTGGGAGGGGATGGCCAACTGGAGGGCCCTCCCCCCGTAAGGGGCGCGGCGATTTGCCATCCTGGCCGCCGTGCTGACGGGATCCAGCGCTCCGTCCGGCCCCAGCTTAGCCTCTCTTCCTTCCTTCAGATAGCCCGATTTCTTCCCTACCTCGTCGCTTTTCATACAACCTCTCCCACAACTTTCTCTGGTCAGCCTCTAATTTCACAGGGTAGATGCTGACCTTCTTCTCAAGCCAACCACCCCGGATCGGGGCTGGGGGGGGGAGGGGACATTGTTCCCTAACCCCTGAGCTCCGGTTCGGGATGGGGGTTTTTTAACAACCTGCTTCATCCCCACCCATACCTTCCTCACATCCCTTTTCCTCTCCTCTTCAAAATCTATCTTTTTTACGCCGTGTCCAAGGTGGAGCCGCCATGCCGATGGACTGCCAGGCCACCAGGCGGGAGGGGTGGTCCCGAATGGCGGCGCCTGGCTCTGCCGGGCTTGTAAGCACCTCTCGCAGTGCGGGCTACTGCGAGGGGTGATGAGCTATTGCGTCCCGTGGCAAAAATAGGGTCACCATGCCCATAGATGAACAACAAAAAAAACAAACCCAAACCCCTTTAACTCCCCCTTGCTCATCGACGGAGCCGCCCTTGGGCAGCTCCACCGAAAAAATGGAGGTCCCCCCCCCTGTGCTTGCACAGGGGACCCTCCATATTTCTCTAACCGGAGAGGAGGCTTACTCCTCTCCTTCGCCTACGGGTGCAGGGGACTCCCCCTCACCCCCTTCTCTGGAGGTGCTTTCGGGCACCTCCCTCTTCCCAGCGGCAGTCCCATCTTTTCTTTTCAAGGGGACTGCCAAGAAAGCCAGCAGGCAGCCCTTAGCCAGCCGCTCCCCATCAAAGCGGCTCGGTAGGGCAAACCCCCTTAGGGGGGAGAGGGAAGCCAGGCCCCTTCGGTCGCTTCCCTCAAAAGACCTGCTGGCAAGAATTTTAAACCTTGCCGGGGTCAAGGCCTGTGCCTCCCCATACAAGACTGGCGACACTGCCAAGGGGACCTGCGATGTCCTGGGAGGGGATGGCCAACTGGAGGCCCCTCCTGTGATAGACATGGTCCTTGAGGAGACCCAGCCCCAGACGGTAGGGCCTTCCATGGGGGGGAATTCGGGCTCGGCGCCAAGCACCGAACCCGAATCCGCCCCTATGCAAGGTCCTCCTCAAATGGCTGAGGGCTCCGAGGCAGAAGGAGGGGAGGGATCTCCTCCGACAGGTGCCCCTACGACAACCAGGACCTTCTCCATTTCGGAGAGGGACCTGGCTGAGGCTGGTCCATCTGGCCTGGGGACTTCTGCCGGCGGAGGTGAAAAGCGGGTTCATTCCCCGCCCTCCTCTCCTAAAAAGAAAAAGACTAAAAAGACTCAAAAGACGAAGAAGACTCGGGGCTCCTCTCCATCCGCGGGGGCTGCGGGGACGGATGGGTCTGCTACCACTTTGGTAGGCGACCAAGCCAAGATCGGCACATCCGGCCCCTCTACCCCCTCGTGTGCGGAGCCCCTGACCACGACTAAGACCAAGAATGCACAGGGCGGAGCCTCGATGACATCGGGGCCCCTGATTCAGAGGTTACCTGGCGTTTTCGAGCCCGCTGGCTTCAAACGCTTCCTCGTTATTCGCTCCACTGATGGCACCATGTTGTCCAAGGGCAACATGATCCATCAGAGGAGAGGATTAGCTAGTGCAATTGGTAGAGAGCCGAAGGTAACCCGTTTCTCGGACGGGAGCCTTCTGGCGAATGCGGCGAATCCCGCCGAGGCGGCCAAGATAAGTGCTCTTCGGACACTTCATGGCACCCCGGTGAGTGTGACGCCGCACTCTACCATGAACTTTGTGAAAGGAGTAGTTTATGCGAGGGAACTCGTTGACTACTCCATTGAGGACATCACCCTAGAGCTGGCCGACCATGGGGCGGTCAAGGTCGAACGTGTGATGAGAAAACAGGGAGGGGCCTCGAGACCCACCCCTACACTCTTCGTCACGTTCGACTGTGACAAGCTCCCTGAGTCGGTGCGTGCCGGTTGGTACCGCTACCGCGTGAAGGCATTCGTGCCACTGCCGCGGCGGTGCTATTACTGCCACCGCTTCGGCCATACTAATCGATCATGTAGACGTGCAAAATCGGGGTCACCCGAAGTCTGTGTAAATTGCTCCAAGGTCGCACACGATAAGTCCAAATCGTGTGTGGCCAAGTGTGTCAATTGCGGAGAGCCGCACCCTGCTTCTTCGAAGCAATGTGGTGCATATCTCCTTGAGAAAGAAATCCTAGCCGTTCAGGCCCAGGATCGACTCTCATTCCGCGAGGCAAAGGACTTGGTCCTGGCGCGCCCGGCTCTGCCTGGGACGTCATATGCCTCAATAGTTAGAAAGGCACCCTCTGCTCCTGGCCCATCCAGGCCAACGAGCACGGTTGTTTCCGCGCCCATTCGGAGCCCTTCTGTGGGCTCTACCCAACCTGGGCGCTCCCCTGGTAAAGCTGGCGGCAAAAAGGGTTCATACCCTGCCCCGGCTAAAACCAGGGCTCCCCCCTCTTCCCCCAGCGTGACCGTTTCGCGTAAAGCGAAACGGCCACGCGCCTCCACCGAGTCGTTAGACTCACAGGAGGCAACACCCCTGAAGATGGTCGCTAGGCCATCTTCCGGGGTTCCTAAAGCTGTTTCCCGAAAGGAGGACAGCAACAAAGGAGCTTCGGCCCCTTTGCCCACGCCCCGAGGTGGAGCGAGTGGCTCGGAGACGGTGGTTCCTCGAAAAGAGGGCCCCCCGCCTCCGAAGCCGCAACGCCCGCCTAAAGTTTCGAGGCGGAGGGAGGAAAAGACTCGCATGGCGAGCCCAACCTCCCCCAATAAGTCCTCGAAGGCGACAGCGCCTTCAGCGCTTTGTCCGGCCAACAGCGCCCGGGGTTCTGCCCCCGGGAAGCGTACGGCCATTCCCGTGAGGGTCTTCAATTCGAGGAGGGCCCCCGCGTCTCCTCCGAGCTAGGCCTGGAGGGCATATTCCTTCAATGGAATTGCCGTGGACTCCGGGCCAACTGGGAGGAGCTGCGGAGGCTCGCCTCATCCCGTTCCCCGTTAGCTATTTTTTTGCAGGAGACCATGCTAGGCGCGTGCCCCCTGCCTGCCCTCCCGGGGTATAAGGGTCTTGCGACCCAACCACCGCGGGACGGCCGGGCTGGGGGATGCGCGGTTTACACCCGGCATGATGTCTCCGTTCTTCCTTTCTCTTTAGATACCTCCTTTCAGGCAGTGGCTGTGCAGCTGCACCTGGATAGGAGGTATACTATCATTTCTGCGTACATTCCACCGTCAGCTGACTTCGACGCGGGGGACTTCCGCCGCGTCGTGGCACGGTTGCCGAGGCCCTATCTCTTGCTTGGAGATCTGAACGGCAGGCATCCTCTCTGGGGAGATTACACCATAAATCCCAGGGGACAAGTCCTTGCCGATCTGATCGAAGAGCTTGAGATGGGTGTCCTAAACGTGGATGAGTTTACGCATCACTGTCCGAGAACCGCTTCATTTTCTTGCCTTGACCTATCTTTGTGCTCTTCGGATGCACAGCCTGATTTTGATTGGGGGGTGGTCGATGACCTCCATGGTAGTGATCACTTTCCCATTCAAATATCATTTTCAGGGCAACTGCCGCCTGAGAGACC
The DNA here is from genome assembly GCA_963969495.1 of Ceratothoa steindachneri. Classification (NCBI taxonomy): domain Eukaryota; kingdom Metazoa; phylum Arthropoda; class Malacostraca; order Isopoda; family Cymothoidae; genus Ceratothoa; species Ceratothoa steindachneri. Next base: position 4,198,943 of record OZ018321.1, on the reverse strand, counting down.
ACCTCGGTGGTGCTTGGCGCGGGCGCGGTGGCCTGCATTTCAGGAAATGACTGAATTTTCTATCTCAGTCGAGGAGTTTAGGTCGGTAGATGAGGCCGTTGAGTTCTTCTCCGGCAACCTCATCGCCGTGGGCCTGACTACTATTCCTAGGACGTCTGGTCGTTTTGCACGCCGACCACTCCCATGGTGGTCGGCCGAGTGTGAGACGGCCCTGAAACAGAAGCGTTATGCCTACATGCGCTATAAGCGCCGCCCGAACGATTTCACTGTCGCTGAATTTCGTCGGGCTAGGGCTAGGTTCCGGTATATTTCGAAGCACGCCCGCCGCTCTTCTTGGCGGGCATACGTGTCTTCACTTAACGGGAAGACCCCTTTAGCTGAGGTGTGGAAGCGAGTCAAAAGGATTCGGGGCAAGTTCTCGCAGGACCCCCCTCCCGTTCTCCAGGAGAATGGGACCGCAATCTCGGACCCCGCGTCCGTGGCGGAATCCTTAGCGACCGCTTTTTCCGCATTCTCTAGCCGTGATGCTGCTCCGCCAGCATTCAATGCACGTCGTGATGTCGCGGAAGGCCGCCGGCTGGACTTTACCTCCAGAGGCGGAGAACCCTTCAACGACAAGTTTACTGTGAGTGAGTTGCGTTCCGCTCTCGCTTCGTGCGCGGACACCGCCCATGGTCCGGACGATGTCCCGTACGCCATGCTTCGACACCTGGGTGAGCGAGGCATGGCCTTTCTATTAGATTTGTTCAACAGGATCTGGGTGGAAGGTCTCCTCCCAGACTCCTGGCGAATCGCTACTGTGCTCGCCTTTCGCAAGCCGGGGAGAGATCACTCTACTCCGACCGGTTTCCGCCCAATCTCTCTAACCTCTTGCGTGTGCAAGTTGATGGAGAAATTGGTAAATGTTAGATTAGCCTATTTCCTGGACAGCGGAGGCCATCTGTCTTCTGCACAGTGCGGCTTCCGTAAGTTCCACTCCACGTCGGATGCTCTGCTCCGACTGGAAAATGCCGTCTGCGAGGCTCTCCTTCGTAGACAGCACTACGCCACGGTGTTTTTTGATCTGGAGAAAGCCTATGATACCGCATGGCGATACGGTATCATGGAGACTCTCCACACGATGGGGGCGAGGGGACGCCTCCCAATGTTTATATCTGAATTTTTGCGAGATCGTCGATTCCGCGTACGGGTGGGGGGAGCCCTCTCCGGCCCAAAGGAGCAGGAAGAGGGTGTCCCGCAGGGAAGTGTCCTCAGTGTCACACTCTTTGCCCTGAGCATCAACGGCATCACCTCGGTGCTGCCGGAAGATGTTCTCGCTACGCTCTACGTGGACGACCTTTCGATCTCTTTTGGCGCGGCCCAGATGCCAACTCTGGAGCGCCGACTCCAACAGGCATTGAACCGCGTCTCTCGCTATGCCGAAGCGCACAGGTTTCTTCGGTTTTCTTTGGCCAAGACTAAGGTGGTGCACTTCTGCCGCCATCCACGGCTTCACCCCGACCCAGATTTGTTTCTTAATGGGGTGCGCCTGGATGTGGTTGAGTCGCACCGTTTCCTTGGTCTTGTATTCGACCGACGCCTCACCTGGGAGGCTCACATTCGCAGCCTTAGGGTCTCTTGTACCCGCGCCATGGACATTCTCCGTTCCGTGACGTTCAGCGCTTGGGGCGCTGATAGGGCTACCGCCTTACTTTTTTATCGATCCTTTGTTCGCTCGAAGCTCGACTACGGATGCGAGTTTTATGCATCCGCAGCCGAGCGTTTATTGCGGAAGGTGGATTCGATCCACCACACCGGCCTTCGCCTTGCGACCGGTGCCTTCCGCACTTCCCCCATTGAGAGCCTGTTGGTCGATGCTGGGGAGATGCCACTCGCTCTGCGCCGCGTGCAGTGCATCACTCGCCTGTACGCGCGAGCCCGGCGCCTCCCCCAGTCGCCAACAGCTCTCACTGCATCCGCAGCTGATCTCGATGGTGCCTATGCCGCCGAGAGACGCCAGTCATACCCTAAGCCCTTTGGGTTTAGGGCCAGGAAACTCCTTCGAGAGGTAGATATAGCTCTCGGGCCGGTGGCGCCCCTGGTTCTGCCCAGGACGCCACCCTGGAGGGTACCACATTTGGCTATTTGTCGCCACGCCTCTGCTCCCAAAGCTTGTACTGCGCCGGGAGTATTGCGTTCGATCTTTTTGGAGCACACATCGTGTCACGCTGGTACCGTGCCAGTGTATACGGATGGCTCCAAGTCCCAAGAGGGGGTCGGCTTCCACGCCGTATCCCCTCTGTTTGAAGTCAGCGGGGCTCTACCAGGCGCTGCGTCTGTCTTCACGGCCGAGCTGGTGGCAATACACCACTCGGTACGGGAGATTACGCGACGTGCCCGGTTCGGAGACCGGATTGTGATTTATAGCGACTCACAAAGCGCCCTGAGTGCTCTCGGGGCATTGGAATCTCCGCATCCCCTGGTTCGCGAAATCCGTGACGCCACGGTTTTGGCGAGCCGGGCAGATGTCGAGATTATCTTCTGCTGGGTTCCTGGACATGTAGGAATTGCGGGGAATGAGCGCGCCGATGAGGGCGCCAAAGAGTCCGCGAGGACTCTGCGACCGGACCAGCGTTTCGCTCTTCCTCACACCGACTACATGGCAGGAATACGGGCAGCTCTTCGGACTGCTTGGCAAAGAAGATGGGAGACGGTCGAGGGGAACTTAAAGTTGCGTGCCATTGCGCCGCGACTGTTCCCATGGACCTATCCCCCAATGCCGCGGCGGCTTCAGGTTGCTTTCTGTCGTCTTCGAATCGGACACACTCGTGTGACGCATCGTTACTTGGTGGAGCGCTCGCATGTGCCCTATTGCAACGACTGCGTCGTCCCCCAGACTGTTCGGCATATTCTTGTCGAATGTCCCAGTCTGGGTGATCTTCGCGCACGATACCTGTCTCGGTACCGGGATGGGCGGGGTCGCTACCGCCTGTCCCTTGTACTCGGGACGAGTGCGTGCACCATGACTGGTGGACTTATTGACTTTTTGGGGGAGGCCGGCCTTCTCCCCTTTATTTAAGGTTCCTTTTTTTGTTATTGTTTTGTTTTAGGTTGCACTCTCTGGCACTGGGGTGAGGGGGACCTCCCCCCGCTGCCGGAGATTGCTTCGATTGTTAAGTTTTTCCAATTTATATTGATTGTTAAGTTTTCATATTTTAACTTTAAAGTAGCCTAATTCTAGGCTGTCGTGTTTTTCGGCGACTTATGCCCAAGTGGGTAGTTGCCAGATGGGCTCTATAAAAAAAAAAAAAAAAAAAAAATGGAGGCCCCTCCTGTGATAGACATGGTCCTTGAGGAGACCCAGCCTCAGACGGTAGGGCCTTCCATGGGGGGGAATTCGGGCTCGGCGCCAAGCACCGAACCCGAATCCGCCCCTATGCAAGGTCCTCCTCAAATGGCGAAGGGCTCCGAGGCGGTAAAAGGAGGGGAGGGATCTCCTCCGACAGGTGCCCCTACGACAACCAGGACCTTCTCCATTTCGGAGAGGGACCTGGCTGAGGCTGGTCCATCTGGCCTGGGGACTTCTGCCGGCGGAGGTGAAAAGCGGGCTCATTCCCCGCCCTCCTCTCCGAAAAAGAAAAAGAAAAAGACTAAAAAGACAAAAAAGACTCGGGGCTCCTCTCCATCCGCGGGGGCTGCGGGGACGGATGGGTCTGCTGCCACTCTGGCAAGCGACCAAACCAAGATCGGCACATCCGCCCCCTCTGCCCCCCCGGTTGCGGAGCCCCTGACAAAGAAGACTAATACCAAGAGTGCACAGGGCGGAGCCTCGATGACATCGGGGCCCCTGATTCAGAGGTTACCTGGCGTTTTCGAGCCCGCTGGCTTCAAACGCTTCCTCGTTATTCGCTCCACTGATGTCACCATGTTGTCCAAGGGCAACATGATCCATCAGAGGAGAGGATTAGCTAGTGCAATTGGTAGAGAGCCGAAGGTAACCCGTTTCTCGGACGGGAGCCTTCTGGCGAATGCGGCGAATCCCGCCGAGGCGGCCAAGATTAGTGCTCTTCGGACACTTCATGGCACCCCGGTGAGTGTGACGCCGCACTCTACCATGAACTTTGTGAAAGGAGTAGTTTATGCGAGGGAACTCGTTGACTACTCCATTGAGGACATCACCTTAGAGCTGGCCGACCATGGGGCGGTCAAGGTCGAACGTGTGATGAGAAAACAGGGAGGGGCCTCGAGACCCACCCCTACACTCTTCGTCACGTTCGACTGTGACAAGCTCCCTGAGTCGGTGCGTGCCGGTTGGTACCGCTACCGCGTGAAGGCATTCGTGCCACTGCCGCGGCGGTGCTATTACTGTCACCGCTTCGGCCATACGAATCGCTCATGTAGACGTGCAAAGTCGGGGTCACCCGAAGTCTATGTAAATTGCTCCAAGGTCGCACACGATAAGTCCAAATCGTGTGTGGCCAAGTGTGTCAATTGCGGAGAGCCGCACCCTGCTTCTTCGAAGCAATGTGGTGCATATCTCCTTGAGAAAGAAATCCTGGCCGTTCAGGCCCAGGATCGACTCTCATTCCGCGAGGCAAAGGACTTGATCCTGGCGCGCCCGGCTCTGCCTGGGACGTCATATGCCTCAATAGTTAGGAAGGCACCCTCTGCTCCCGGCCCATCCAGGCCAACGAGCACGGTTGTTTCCGCGCCCATTCGGAGCCCTTCTGCGGGATCTACCCAATCCGGGCGCTCCCCTGGTAAAGCTGGCGGCAAAAAGGGCTCATACCCTGCCCCGGCTAAAACCAGGGCTCCCCCCTCTTCCCCCAGCGTGACCGTTTCCCCTGAGGCGAAACGGCCACGCGCCTCCACCGAGTCGTTAGACTCACAGGAGGCAACACCCCTGAAGATGGTCGCTAGGCCATCTTCCGGGGTTCCTAAAGCTGTCCCCCGAAAGGAGGACAGCAACAAAGGAGCTTCGGCTCCTTCGCCCACGCCCCGAGGTGGAGCGAGTGGCTCGGAGACGGTGGTTCCTCGAAAAGAGGGCCCCCCGCCTCCGAAGCCGCAACGCCCGCCTAAGGTTTCGAGGCGGAGGGAGGAAAAGACTCGCATGGCGAGCCCAATCTCCCCCAATAAGTCCTCGAAGGCGACAGCGCCTTCAGCGCTTTGTCCGGCCAACAGCGCCCGGGGTTCTGCCCCCGGGAAGCGTACGGCCATTCCCGTGAGGGTCTTCAATTCGAGGAGGGCCCCCGCGTCTCCTCCGAGCTAGGCCTGGAGGTAATATTCCTTCAATGGAATTGCCGTGGACTCCGGGCCAACTGGGAGGAGCTGCGGAGGCTCGTCTCGTCCCGTTCCCCGTTAGCTATTTTTTTGCAGGAGACCATGCTAGGTGCGTGCCCCCTCCCTGCCCTCCCGGGGTATAAGGGTCTTGCGACCCCACCACCGCGGGATGGCCGGGCTGGGGGATGCGCAGTTTACACCCGGCATGATGTCTCCGTTCTTCCTTTCTCTTTAGATACCTCCTTTCAGGCAGTGGCTGTGCAGCTGCACTTGGATAGGAGGTATACTATCATTTCTGCGTACATTCCAACGTCAGCTGACTTCGACGCGGGGAACTTCCGCCGGGTCGTTGCACGGTTGCCGAGGCCCTATCTCTTGCTTGGAGATCTGAATGGCAGGCATCCTCTCTGGGGAGATTACTCCATAAATCCCAGGGGACAAGTCCTTGCCGATCTGATCGAAGAGCTTGAGATGGGTGTCCTAAACGTGGATGAGTTTACGCATCACTGTCCGAGAACCGCTTCATTTTCTTGCCTTGACCTATCTTTGTGCTCTTCGGATGCACAGCCTGGTTTTGATTGGGGGGTGGTCGATGACCTCCTTGGTAGTGATCACTTTCCCATTCAAATATCATTTTCAGGGCAACTGCCGCCTGAGAGACCACCTCGGTGGTGCTTGGCGCGGGCGCGGTGGCCTGCATTTCAGGAAATGACTGAATTCTCTATCTCAGTCGAGGAGTTTAGGTCGGTAGATGAGGCCGTTGAGTTCTTCTCCGGCAACCTCATCGCCGTGGGCCTGACTACTATTCCTATGACGTCTGGCCGTTTTGCACGCCGACCACTCCCATGGTGGTCGGCCGAGTGTGAGACGGCCCTCAAACAGAAGCGTTATGCCTACATGCGCTATAAGCGCCGCCCGAACGATTTCACTGTCGCTGAATTTCGTCGGGCTAGGGCTAGGTTCCGGTATATTTCGAAGCACGCCCGCCGCTCTTCTTGGCGGGCATACGTGTCTTCACTTAACGGGAAGACCCCTCTAGCTGAGGTGTGGAAGCGAGTCAAAAGGATTCGGGGCAAGTTCTCGCAGGACCGCCCTCCCGTTCTCCAGGAGAATGGGACCGCAATCTCGGACCCCGCGTCCGTGGCGGAATCCTTAGCGACCGCTTTTTCCGCATTCTCTAGCCGTGATGCTGCTCCGCCAGCATTCAATGCACGTCGTGATGTCGCGGAAGGCCGCCGGCTGGACTTTACCTCCAGAGGCGGAGAACCCTTCAACGACAAGTTTACTGTGAGTGAGTTGCGTTCCGCTCTCGCTTCGTGCGCGGACACCGCCCATGGTCCGGACGATGTCCCGTACGCCATGCTTCGACACCTGGGTGAGCGAGGCATGGCCTTTCTGTTAGATTTGTTCAACAGGATCTGGGTGGAAGGTCTTCTCCCAGACTCCTGGCGAATCGCTACTGTGCTCGCCTTTCGCAAACCGGGGAGAGATCACTCTACTCCGACCGGTTTCCGCCCAATCTCTCTAACCTCTTGTGTGTGCAAGTTGATGGAGAAATTGGTAAATGTTAGATTAGCCTTTTTCCTGGACAGCGGAGGCCATCTGTCTTCCGCACAGTGCGGCTTCCGTAAGTTCCACTCCACGTCGGATGCTCTGCTCCGACTGGAAAATGCCGTCTGCGAGTCTTTCCTTCGTAGACAGCACTACGCCACGGTCTTTTTCGATTCGGAGAAGGCCTATGATACCGCATGGCGATACGGTATCATGGAGACTCTCCACACGATGGGGGCGAGGGGACGCCTCCCAATGTTTATATCTGAATTTTTGCGAGATCGTCGATTCCGCGTACGGGTGGGGGGAGCTCTCTCCGGCCCAAAGGAGCAGGAAGAGGGTGTCCCGCAGGGAAGTGTCCTCAGTGTCACACTCTTTGCCCTGAGCATCAACGGCATCACCTCGGTGCTGCCGGAAGATGTTCTCGCTACGCTCTACGTGGACGACCTTTCGATCTCTTTTGGCGCGGCCCAGATGCCAACTCTGGAGCGTCGACTCCAACAGGCATTGAACCGCGTCTCTCGCTATGCCGAAGCGCACAGGTTTCGGTTTTCTTTGGCCAAGACTAAGGTGGTGCACTTCTGCCGCCATCCACGGCTTCACCCCGACCCAGATTTGTTTCTTAATGGGGTGCGCCTGGATGTGGTTGAGTCGCACCGTTTCCTTGGTCTTGTATTCGACCGACGCCTCACCTGGGAGGCTCATATTCGCAGCCTTAGGGTCTCTTGTACCCGCGCCATGGACATTCTCCGTTCCGTGACGTTCAGCGCTTGGGGCGCTGATAAAGCTACTGCCCTACTTTTTTATCGATCCTTTGTTCGTTCGAAGCTCGACTACGGATGCGAGTTTTATGCATCCGCAGCTGAGCGTTTATTGCGGAAGGTGGATTCGATCCACCACACCGGCCTTCGCCTTGCGACCGGTGCCTTCCGCACTTCCCCCATTGAGAGCCTGTTGGTCGATGCTGGGGAGATGCCACTCGCTCTGCGCCGCGTGCAGTGCATCACTCGCCTTTACGCGCGAGCCCGGCGCCTCCCTCAGTCGCCAACAGCTCTCACTGCATCCGCAGCTGATCTCGATGGTGCCTATGCCGCCGAGAGACGCCAGTCATACCCTAAGCCCTTTGGGTTTAGGGCCAGGAAACTCCTTCGAGAGCTAGATATAGCTCTCGGGCTGGTGGCGCCCCTGGTTCTGCCCAGGACGCCACCCTGGAGGGTACCACATTTGGCTATTTGTCGCCACGCCTCTGCTCCCAAAGCTTGTACTGCGCCGGGAGTATTGCGTTCGACCTTTTTGGACACACATCGTGTCACGCTGGTACCGTGCCAGTGTATACGGATGGCTCCAAGTCCCAAGAGGGGGTCGGCTTCCACGCCGTATCCCCTCTGTTTGAAGTCAGCGGGGCTCTACCAGGCGCTGCGTCTGTCTTCACGGCCGAGCTGGTGGCAATACACCACTCTGTACGGGAGATTACGCGACGTGCCCGGTTCAGAGACCGGATTGTGATCTATAGCGACTCACAAAGCGCCCTGAGTGCTCTCGGGGCATTGGAATCTCCGCATCCCCTGGTTCGCGATATCCGTGACGCCACGGTTTTGGCGAGTCGGGCAGATGTCGAGATTGTCTTCTGCTGGGTTCCTGGACATGTAGGAATTGCGGGGAATGAGCGCGCCGATGAGGGCGCCAAAGAGTCCGCGAGGACTCTGCGACCGGACCAGCGTTTCGCTCTTCCTCACACCGACTACATGGCAGGAATACGGGCAGCTCTTCGGACTGCTTGGCAAAGAAGATGGGAGACGGTCGAAGGGAACTTAAAGTTGCGTGCCATTGCGCCGCGACTGTTCCCATGGACCTATCCCCCAATGCCGCGGCGGCTTCAGGTTGCTTTCTGTAGTCTCCGAATCGGACACACTCGTGTGACGCATCGCTATCTGATGGAGCGCTCGCCTGCGCCCTATTGCAACGACTGCGTCGTCCCCCAGACTGTTCGGCACATTCTTGTCGAATGTCCCAGTCTGGGTGATCTTCGCGCACGATACCTGTCCCAGTACCGGGATGGGCGGGGTCGCTACCGCCTGTCCCTTGTGCTCGGGACAGATTCGTGCACATTGACTTGTGGACTTATTGACTTCTTGGGAGAGGCCGGCCTTCTCCCTATTATTTAAGCAAGGTTTGTTTGTTTGTTTTTTTGTTTTGTTTTGTTGGTTTTTTTTGTTTTGTTTTTTTTGTTTTTTGTTTGTTTTTTTCTTTTAATTGCACGCTCCTGCGCCGGGGGGACCTCTCCCCGACGCACCAGCTTGCTTCCTCTCCCCCTTTTGGGGTGTTGTTTTTTTTTTGTTTTTTTTGTTGTTTTTTCTCTTCAATTTATTTTAAAGTAGCCTAGAACTAGGCCAGTTTTAATACGGCGACTAATGCCCAAGTAGGCAGTCGCCAGATGAGCTCATAAAAAAAAAAAAAAAAATCCATTTCGGAGAAGGACCTGGCTGAGGCCGGTCCATCTGGCCTGGGGGCTTCTACCGGCGGGGGTGAGAAGCGGGTTCATTCCCCGCCCTCCTCTCCAAAAAAGAAAAAGACGAAGAAGACTCGGGGCTCCTCTCCATCCGCGGGGACGGATGGGTCTGCTGCCACTCTGGGAAGCGACCAAGCCAAGATCGGCACATCCGGCCCCTCTGCCCCCCGGTTGCGGAGCCCATGACCAAGACCAAAAATGCACAGGGCGGAGCCTCGATGACATCGGGGCCACTGATTCAGAGGTTACCTGGCGTTTTCGAGCCCACTGGCTTCAAATGCTTCCTCGTTATTCGCTCCACTGATGGCACCATGTTGTCCAAGGGTAACAAGATCCATCAGAGGAGAGGATTAGCTAGTACATTTGGTAGAGAGCTGAAGGTAACCCGTTTCTCGGACGAGAGCCTTCTGGCGAATGCGGCGAATCCCGCCGAGGCGGCCAAGATTAGTGCTCTTCGGACACTTCATGGCACCCCGGTGAGTGTGACGCCGCACTCTACCATGAACTTTGTGAAAGGAGTAGTTTATGCGAGGGAACTCGTTGACTACTCCATTGAGGACATCACCTTAGAGCTGGCCGACCATGGGGCGGTCAAGGTCGAACGTGTGATGAGAAAACAGGGAGGGGCCTCGAGACCCACCCCTACACTCTTCGACTGTGACAAGCTCCCTGAGTCGGTGCGTACCGGTTGGTACCGCTACCGCGTGAAGGCATTCGTGCCACTGCCGCGGCGGTGCTATTACTGCCACCGCTTCGGCCATACGAATCGATCATGTAGACGTGCAAAATCGGGGTCACCCGAAGTCTGTGTAAATTGCTCCAAGGTCGCACACGATAAGTCCAAATCGTGTGTGGCCAAGTGTGTCAATTGCGGAGAGCCGCACCCTGCTTCTTCGAAGCAATGTGGTGCATATCTCCTTGAGAAAGAAATCCTGGCCGTTCAGGCCCAGGATCGACTCTCATTCCGCGAGGCAAAGGACTTGGTCCTGGCGCGCCCGGCTCTGCCTGGGACGTCATATGCCTCAATAGTTAGAAAGGCACCCTCTGCTCCTGGCCCATCCAGGCCAACGAGCACGGTTGTTTCCGCGCCCATTCGGAGCCCTTCTGTGGGCTCTACCCAACCTGGGCGCTCCCCTGGTAAAGCTGGCGGCAAAAAGGGTTCATACCCTGCCCCGGCTAAAACCAGGGCTCCCCCCTCTTCCCCCAGCGTGACCGTTACCCGTAAGGCGAAGCGGCCACGCGCCTCCACAGAGTCGTTAGACTCACAGGAGGCAACACCCTTGAAGATGGTCGCTAGGCCATATTCCAGGGTTCCTAACGCTGTCCCCCGAAAGGAGGACAGCAACAAAGGAGCTTCGGCTCCTTCGCCCACGCCCCAAGGTGGAGCGAGTGGCTCGGAGACGGTGGTTCCTCGAAAAGAGGCCCCCCCGCCTCTGAAGCCGCAACGCCCGCCTAAGGCAGAGGGAGGAAAAGACTCGCATGGCGAGCCCAACCTCCCCCAATAAGTCCTCGAAGGCGAAAGCGCCTCCAGCGCTTTCTCCGGCCAACAGCGCCTGGGGTTCTGCCCCCGGGAAGCGTACGTCCATTACCGTGAGGGTCTTCAATTCGAGGAGGGCCCCCGCGTCTCCTCCGAGCTGGCAAGAATTTTGAACCTTGCTGGGGTCAAGGCCTGTGCCTCCCCACACCACCTGACTAGTGACAATACTGCCAAGGGGACCTGCGATGTCCTGGGAGGGGATGGCCAACTGGAGGCCCCTCCTGTGATAGACATGGTCCTTGAGGAGACCCAGCCTCAGACGGTAGGGCCTTCCATGGGGGGGAATCCGGGCTCGGCGCCAAGCACCGAACCCGAATCCGCCCCTATGCAAGGTCCCCCTCAAATGGCCGAGGGCTCCGAGGCAGTAAAAGGAGGGGAGGGATCTCCTCCGACAGGTGCCCCTACGACTACCAGGACCTTCTCCATTTCGGAGAGGGACCTGGCTGAGGCCGGCCCATCTGGCATGGGAGCTTCTGCCGGCGGAGGTGAGAAGCGGGTTCATTCCCCGCCCTCCTCTCCTAAAAAGAAAAAGACGAAGAAGACTCGGGGCTCCTCTCCATCCGCGGGGGCTGCGGGGACGGATGGGTCTGCTACCACTTTGGTAGGCGACCAAGCCAAGATCGGCACATCCGGCCCCTCTACCCCCTCGTGTGCGAAGCCCCTGACTAGGACTAAGACCAAGAATGCACAGGGCGGAGCCTCGATGACATCGGGGCCCCTGATTCAGAGGTTACCTGGCGTTTTCGAGCCCGCTGGCTTCAAACGCTTCCTCGTTATTCGCTCCACTGATGGCACCATGTTGTCCAAGGGCAACATGATCCATCAGAGGAGAGGATTAGCTAGTACAATTGGTAGAGAGCCGAAGGTAACCCGTTTCTCGGACGGGAGCCTTCTGGCGAATGCGGCGAATCCCGCCGAGGCGGCCAAGATTAGTGCTCTTCGGACACTTCATGGCACCCCGGTGAGTGTGACGCCGCACTCTACCATGAACTTTGTGAAAGGAGTAGTTTATGCGAGGGAACTCGTTGACTACTCCATTGAGGACATCACCTTAGAGCTGGCCGACCATGGGGCGGTCAAGGTCGAACGTGTGATGAGAAAACAGGGAGGGGCCTCGAGACCCACCCCTACAATCTTCGTCACGTTCGACTGTGACAAGCTCCCTGAGTCGGTGCGTGCCGGTTGGTACCGCTACCGCGTGAAGGCATTCGTGCCACTGCCGCGGCTATTACTGTCACCGCTTCGGCCATACGAATCGCTCATGTAGACGTGCAAAGTCGGGGTCACCCGAAGTCTGTGTAAATTGCTCCAAGGTCGCACACGATAAGTCCAAATCGTGTGTGGCCAAGTGTGTCAATTGCGGAGAGCCGCACCCTGCTTCTTCGAAGCAATGTGGTGCATATCTCCTTGAGAAAGAAATCCTGGCCGTTCAGGCCCAGGATCGACTCTCATTCCGCGAGGCAAAGGACTTGATCCTGGCGCGCCCGGCTCTGCCTGGGACGTCATATGCCTCAATAGTTAGGAAGGCACCCTCTGCTCCTGGCCCATCCAGGCCAACGAGCACGGTTGTTTCCGCGCCCATTCGGAGCCCTTCTGTGGGCTCTACCCAACCTGGGCGCTCCCCTGGTAAAGCTGGCGGCAAAAAGGGTTCATACCCTGCCCCGGCTAAAACCAGGGCTCCCCCCTCTTCCCCCAGCGTGACCGTTTCCCGTAAGGCGAAGCGGCCACGCGCCTCCACAGAGTCGTTAGACTCACAGGAGGCAACACCCTTGAAGATGGTCGCTAGGCCATATTCCAGGGTTCCTAACGCTGTCCCCCGAAAGGAGGACAGCAACAAAGGAGCTTCGGCTCCTTCGCCCACGCCCCAAGGTGGAGCGAGTGGCTCGGAGACGGTGGTTCCTCGAAAAGAGGCCCCCCCGCCTCTGAAGCCGCAACGCCCGCCTAAGGCAGAGGGAGGAAAAGACTCGCATGGCGAGCCCAACCTCCCCCAATAAGTCCTCGAAGGCGACAGCGCCTCCAGCGCTTTCTCCGGCCAACAGCGCCTGGGGTTCTGCCCCCGGGAAGCGTACGGCCATTCCCGTGAGGGTCTTCAATTCGATGAGGGCCCCCGCGTCTCCTCCGAGCTAGGCCTGGAGGGCATATTCCTTCAATGGAATTGCCGTGGACTCCGGGCCAACTGGGAGGAGCTGCGGAGGCTTGCCTCGTCCCGTTCCCCGTTAGCTATTTTTTTGCAGGAGACCATGCTAGGCGCGTGCCCCCTGCCTGCCCTCCCGGGGTATAAGGGTCTTGCGACCCCACCACCACGGGATGGCCGGGCTGGGGGATGCGCGGTTTACACCCTGCATGATGTCTCCGTTCTTCCTTTCTCTTTAGATACCTCCTCTCAGGCAGTGGCTGTGCAGCTGCACCTGGATAGGAGGTATACTATCATTTCTGCGTACATTCCACCGTCAGCTGACTTCGACGCGGGGGACTTCCGCCGCGTCGTGGCACGGTTGCCGAAGCCCTATCTCTTGCTTGGAGATCTGAACGGCAGGCATCCTCTCTGGGGAGATTACTCCATAAATCCCAGGGGACAAGTCCTTGCCGATCTGATCGAAGAGCTTGAGATGGGTGTCCTAAACGTGGATGAGTTTACGCATCACTGTCCGAGAACAGCTTCATTTTCTTGCCTTGACCTATCTTTGTGCTCTTCGGATGCACAGCCTGATTTTGATTGGGTGTTGGTCGAGGACCTCCATGGTAGTGATCACTTTTCCATTCAAATATCATTTTCAGGGCAACTGCCGCCTGAGAGACCACCTCGGTGGTGCTTGGCGCGGGCGCGGTGGCCTGCATTTCAGGAAATGACTGAATTCTCTATCTCAGTCGAGGAGTTTAGGTCGGTAGATGAGGCCGTTGAGTTCTTCTCCGGCAACCTCATCGCCGTGGGCCTGACTACTATTCCTAGGACGTCTGGCCGTTTTGCACGCCGACCACTCCCATGGTGGTCGGCCGAGTGTGAGACGGCCCTCACACAGAAGCGTTATGCCTACATGCGCTATAAGCGCCGCCTGAACGATTTCACTGTCGCTGAATTCCGTCGGGCTAGGGCTAGGTTCCGGTATATTTCGAAGCACGCCCGCCGCTCTTCTTGGCGGGCATACGTGTCTTCACTTAACGGGAAGACCCCTTTAGCTGAGGTGTGGAAGCGAGTCAAAAGGATTCGGGGCAAGTTCTCGCAGGACCCCCCTCCCGTTCTCCAGGAGAATGGGACCGCAATCTCGTACCCCGCGTCCGTGGCGGAATCCTTAGCGACCGCTTTTCTCTAGCCGTGATGCTGCTCCGCCAGCATTCAATGCACGTCGTGATGTCGCAGAAGGCCGCCGGCTGGACTTTACCTCCAGAGGCGGAGAACCCTTCAACGACAAGTTTACTGTGAGTGAGTTGCGGTCCGCTCTCGCTTCGTGCGCGGACACCGCCCATGGTCCGGACGATGTCCCGTACGCCATGCTTCGACACCTGGGTGAGCGAGGCATGGCCTTTCTGTTAGATTTGTTCAACAGGATCTGGGTGGAAGGTCTTCTCCTAGACTCCTGGCGAATCGCAACTGTGCTCGCCTTTCGCAAGCCGGGGAGAGATCACTCTACTCCGACCGGTTTCCGCCCAATCTCTCTAACCTCTTGCGTGTGCAAGTTGATGGAGAAATTGGTAAATGTTAGATTAGCCTATTTCCTGGACAGCGGAGGCCATCTGTCTTCTGCACAGTGCGGCTTCCGTAAGTTCCACTACACGTCGGATGCTCTGCTCCGACTGGAAAATGCCGTCTGCGAGGCTTTCCTTCGTAGACAGCACTACGCCACGGTCTTTTTCGATCTGGAGAAGGCCTATTATACCGCATGGCGATACGGTATCATGGAGACTCTCCACAGGATGGGGGCGAGGGGACGCCTCCCAATGTGTCGTAGAATGACTCCCGACGATACCCCCCGTAAGGGGCGCGGCGATTTGCCATCCTGGCCGCCGTGCTGACGGGATCCAGCACTCCGTCCGGCCCCAGCTTAGCCTCTCTTCCTTCCTTCAGATAGCCCGATTTCTCCCCTACCTTGTCTCTTTTCATACAACCTCTCCCACAACTTTCTCTGGTCAGCCTCTAATTTCACAGGGTAGATGCTGACCTTCTTCTCAGCCAACCGTCCCGGATCGGGGCTGAGGGGGGAGGGGACAATATTCCCTAACCCCTGAGCTCCGGTCTGGGGTGGCTGGCTTTTAACGACCTGCTTCATCCCCACCCATACCTTCCTCACATCCCTTTTCCTCTCCTCTTCAAAATCTATTAATTTTTACGCCGTGTTCAAGGTTGAGCCGCCATGCCGATGGACTGCCAGGCCACCAGGCGGGAGGGGTGGTCCCAAATGGCGGCGCTTGGCTCTGCCAGGCCTGTAAGCACCTCTTGCAGTGCGGGCAACTGCAAGAGGTGATGAGCTATTGCGTCCCGTATAAAAAGAGGGTCACCATGCCCATGTATGAAAAAAAACAAAAACCCCAACCCCCAACTTCCCCAAAAACATCTACGGAGCCGCCCTCGGGCAGCTCCACCGAGAAAATGGAGGTCCCCCCCCCTTGTGCTTGCGCAAGGGACCCTCCATAATTCTTTAACCGGAGAGGAGGCTTACTCCTCTCCTACGCCTACGGGTGTAGGGGACTCCCCGTCACCCCCTTCTCTGGAGGTGCTTTCGGGCACCTCCCTATCTCCAGCGGCAGTCCCTCCTTTGCTTTCTAAGGGGACTGCCAAGAAAGCCAGCAGGCAGCCCATTGCCGACCGCCCCTCGTGCAAGCGGCTCGGTAGGGCAAACCCCCTTAAGGGGGGGAGGGAAGCCAGGCCCCTTCGGTCGCTTCCCTCAAAAGACCTGCTGGCAAGAATTTTGAACCTTGCTGGGGTCAAGGCCTGTGCCTCCCCACACCACCTGACTAGTGACAATACTGCCAAGGGGACCTGCGATGTCCTGGGAGGGGATGGCCAACTGGAGGCCCCTCCTGTGATAGACATGGTCCTTGAGGAGACCCAGCCTCAGACGGTAGGGCCTTCCATGGGGGGGAATCCGGGCTCGGCGCCAAGCACCGAACCCGAATCCGCCCCTATGCAAGGTCCCCCTCAAATGGCCGAGGGCTCCGAGGCAGTAAAAGGAGGGGAGGGATCTCCTCCGACAGGTGCCCCTACGACTACCAGGACCTTCTCCATTTCGGAGAGGGACCTGGCTGAGGCCGGCCCATCTGGCATGGGAGCTTCTGCCGGCGGAGGTGAGAAGCGGGTTCATTCCCCGCCCTCCTCTCCTAAAAAGAAAAAGACGAAGAAGACTCGGGGCTCCTCTCCATCCGCGGGGGCTGCGGGGACGGATGGGTCTGCTACCACTTTGGTAGGCGACCAAGCCAAGATCGGCACATCCGGCCCCTCTACCCCCTCGTGTGCGAAGCCCCTGACTAGGACTAAGACCAAGAATGCACAGGGCGGAGCCTCGATGACATCGGGGCCCCTGATTCAGAGGTTACCTGGCGTTTTCGAGCCCGCTGGCTTCAAACGCTTCCTCGTTATTCGCTCCACTGATGGCACCATGTTGTCCAAGGGCAACATGATCCATCAGAGGAGAGGATTAGCTAGTACAATTGGTAGAGAGCCGAAGGTAACCCGTTTCTCGGACGGGAGCCTTCTGGCGAATGCGGCGAATCCCGCCGAGGCGGCCAAGATAAGTGCTCTTCGGACACTTCATGGCACCCCGGTGAGTGTGACGCCGCACTCTACCATGAACTTTGTGAAAGGAGTAGTTTATGCGAGGGAACTCGTTGACTACTCCATTGAGGACATCACCCTAGAGCTGGCCGACCATGGGGCGGTCAAGGTCGAACGTGTGATGAGAAAACAGGGAGGGGCCTCGAGACCCACCCCTACACTCTTCGTCACGTTCGACTGTGACAAGCTCCCTGAGTCGGTGCGTGCCGGTTGGTACCGCTACCGCGTGAAGGCATTCGTGCCACTGCCGCGGCGGTGCTATTACTGCCACCGCTTCGGCCATACGAATCGATCATGTAGACGTGCAAAATCGGGGTCACCCGAAGTCTGTGTAAATTGCTCCAAGGTCGCACACGATAAGTCCAAATCGTGTGTGGCCAAGTGTGTCAATTGCGGAGAGCCGCACCCTGCTTCTTCGAAGCAATGTGGTGCATATCTCCTTGAGAAAGAAATCCTGGCCGTTCAGGCCCAGGATCGACTCTCATTCCGCGAGGCAAAGGACTTGATCCTGGCGCGCCCGGCTCTGCCTGGGACGTCATATGCCTCAATAGTTAGGAAGGCACCCTCTGCTCCCGGCCCATCCAGGCCAACGAGCACGGTTGTTTCCGCGCCCATTCGGAGCCCTTCTGCGGGATCTACCCAACCCGGGCGCTCCCCTGGTAAAGCTGGCGGCAAAAAGGGCTCATACCCTGCCCCGGCTAAAACCAGGGCTCCCCCCTCTTCCCCCAGCGTGACCGTTTCCCCTGAGGCGAAACGGCCACGCGCCTCCACCGAGTCGTTAGACTCACAGGAGGCAACACCCCTGAAGATGGTCGCTAGGCCATCTTCCGGGGTTCCTAAAGCTGTTCCCCGAAAGGAGGACAGCAACAAAGGAGCTTCGGCCCCTTCGCCCACGCCCCGAGGTGGAGCGAGTGGCTCGGAGACGGTGGTTCCTCGAAAAGAGGGCCCCCCGCCTCCGAAGCCGCAACGCCCGCCTAAAGTTTCGAGGCGGAGGGAGGAAATGACTCGCATGGCGAGCCCAACCTCCCCCAATAAGTCCTCGAAGGCGACAGCGCCTTCAGCGCTTTGTCCGGCCAACAGCGCCCGGGGTTCTGCCCCCGGGAAGCGTACGGCCATTCCCGTGAGGGTCTTCAATTCGAGGAGGGCCCCCGCGTCTCCTCCGAGCTAGGCCTGGAGGGCATATTCCTTCAATGGAATTGCCGTGGACTTCGGGCCAACTGGGAGGAGCTGCGGAGGCTCGCCTCATCCCGTTCCCCGTTAGCTATTTTTTTGCAGGAGACCATGCTAGGCGCGTGCCCCCTGCCTGCCCTCCCGGGGTATAAGGGTCTTGCGACCCAACCACCGCGGGACGGCCGGGCTGGGGGATGCGCGGTTTACACCCGGCATGATGTCTCCGTTCTTCCTTTCTCTTTAGATACCTCCTTTCAGGCAGTGGCTGTGCAGCTGCACCTGGATAGGAGGTATACTATCATTTCTGCGTACATTCCACCGTCAGCTGACTTCGACGCGGGGGACTTCCGCCGCGTCGTGGCACGGTTGCCGAGGCCCTATCTCTTGCTTGGAGATCTGAACGGCAGGCATCCTCTCTGGGGAGATTACACCATAAATCCCAGGGGACAAGTCCTTGCCGATCTGATCGAAGAGCTTGAGATGGGTGTCCTAAACGTGGATGAGTTTACGCATCACTGTCCGAGAACCGCTTCATTTTCTTGCCTTGACCTATCTTTGTGCTCTTCGGATGCACAGCCTGATTTTGATTGGGGGGTGGTCGATGACCTCCATGGTAGTGATCACTTTCCCATTCAAATATCATTTTCAGGGCAACTGCCGCCTGAGAGACCACCTCGGTGGTGCTTGGCGCGGGCGCGGTGGCCTGCATTTCAGGAAATGACTGAATTCTCTATCTCAGTCAAGGAGTTTTAGTCGGTAGATGAGGCCGTTGAGTTCTTCTCCGGCAACCTCATCGCCGTGGGCCTGACTACTATTCCTAGGACGTCTGGCCGTTTTGCACGCCGACCACTCCCATGGTGGTCGGCCGAGTGTGAGACGGCCCTCAAACAGAAGCGTTATGCCTACATGCGCTATAAGCGCCGCCCGAACGATTTCACCGTCGCTGAATTTCGTCGGGCTACGGCTAGGTTCCGGTATATTTCGAAGCACGCCCGCCGCTCTTCTTGGCGGGCATACGTGTCTTCACTTAACGGGAAGACCCCTTTAGCTGAGGTGTGGAAGCGAGTCAAAAGGATTCGGGGCAAGTTCTCGCAGGACCCCCCTCCCGTTCTCCAGGAGAATGGGACCGCAATCTCGGACCCCGCGTCCGTGGCGGAATCCTTAGCGACCGCTTTTTCCGCATTCTCTAGCCGTGATGCTGCTCCGCCAGCATTCAATGCACGTCGTGATGTCGCGGAAGGCCGCCGGCTGGACTTTACCTCCAGAGGCGGAGAACCCTTCAACGACAAGTTTACTGTGAGTGAGTTGCGTTCCGCTCTCGCTTCGTGCGCGGACACCGCCCATGGTCCGGACGATGTCCCGTACGCCATGCTTCGACACCTGGGTGAGCGAGGCATGGCCTTTCTATTAGATTTGTTCAACAGGATCTTGGTGGAAGGTCTCCTCCCAGACTCCTGGCGAATCGCTACTGTGCTCGCCTTTCGCAAGCCGGGGAGAGATCACTCTACTCCGACCGGTTTCCGCCCAATCTCTCTAACCTCTTGCGTGTGCAAGTTGATGGAGAAATTGGTAAATGTTAGATTAGCCTATTTCCTGGACAGCGGAGGCCATCTGTCTTCTGCACAGTGCGGCTTCCGTAAGTTCCACTCCACGTCGGATGCTCTGCTCCGACTGGAAAATGCCGTCTGCGAGGCTTTCCTTCGTAGACAGCACTACGCCACGGTGTTTTTTGATCTGGAGAAAGCCTATGATACCGCATGGCGATACGGTATCATGGAGACTCTCCACAGGATGGGGGCGAGGGGACGCCTCCCAATGTTTATATCTGAATTTTTGCGAGATCGTCGATTCCGCGTACGGGTGGGGGGAGCTCTCTCCGGCCCAAAGGAGCAGGAAGAGGGTGTCCCGCAGGGAAGTGTCCTCAGTGTCACACTCTTTGCCCTGAGCATCAACGGCATCACCTCGGTGCTGCCGGAAGATGTTCTCGCTACGCTCTACGTGGACGACCTTTCGATCTCTTTTGGCGCGGCCCAGATGCCAACTCTGGAGCGTCGACTCCAACAGGCATTGAACCGCGTCTCTCGCTATGCCTAAGCGCACAGGTTTCGGTTTTCTTTGGCCAAGACTAAGGTGGTGCACTTCTGCCGCCACCCACGGCTTCACCCCGACCCAGATCTGTTTCTTAATGGGGTGCGTCTGGATGTGGTTGAGTCGCACCGTTTCCTTGGTCTTGTATTCGACCGACGCCTCACCTGGGAGGCTCATATTCGCAGCCTTAGGGTCTCTTGTACCCGCGCCATGGACATTCTCCGTTCCGTGACGTTCAGCGCTTGGGGCGCTGATAGGGCTACTGCCTTACTTTTCTATCGATCCTTTGTTCGCTCGAAGCTCGACTACGGATGCGAGTTTTATGCATCCGCAGCCGAGCGTTTATTGCGGAAGGTGGATTCGATCCACCACACCGGCCTTCGCCTTGCGACCGGTGCCTTCCGCACTTTCCCCATTGAGAGCCTGTTGGTCGATGCTGGGGAGATGCCACTCGCTCTGCGCCGCGTGCAGTGCATCACTCGCCTGTACACGCGAGCCCGGCGTCTCCCTCATTCGCCAACAGCTCTCACTGCATCCGCAGCTGATCTCGATGGTGCCTATGCGCCGAGAGACGCCAGTCATGCCCTAAGCCCTTTGGGTTTAGGGCCAGGAAACTCCTTCGAGAGGTAGATATAGCTCTCGGGCCGGTGGCGCCCCTGGTTCTGCCCAGGACGCCACCCTGGAGAGTACCACATTTGGCTATTTGTCGCCACGCCTCTGCTCCCAAAGCTTGTACTGCGCCGGGAGTATTGCGTTCGACCTTTTTGGAGCACACATCGTGTCACGCTGGAACCGTGCCAGTGTATACGGATGGCTCCAAGTCCCAAGAGGGGGTCGACTTCCACGCCGTATCCCCTCTGTTTGAAGTCAGCGGGGCTATACCAGGCGCTGCGTCTGTCTTCACTGCCGAGCTGGTGGCAATACACCATTCGGTACGGGAGATTACGCGACGTGCCCGGTTCGGAGACCGGATTGTGATCTATAGCGACTCACAAAGCGCTCTGAGTGCTCTCGGGGCATTGGAATCTCTGCATCCCCTGGTTCGCGATATCCGTGACGCCACGGTTTTGGCGAGCCGGGTGGATGTCGAGATTATCTTTTGCTGGGTTCCTGGACATGTAGGAATTGCGGGGAATGAGCGCGCTGATGAGGGCCCCAAAGAGTCCGCGAGGACTCTGCGACCGGACCAGCGTTTCGCTCTTCCTCACACCGACTACATGGCAGGCATTCGGGCAGCTCTTCGGACTGCTTGGCAAAGAAGATGGGAGACGGTCGAAGGGAACTTAAAGTTGCGTGCCATTGCGCCGCGACTGTTCCCATGGACCTATCCCCAAATGCCGTGGCGGCTTTAGGTTGCTTTCTGTCGTCTCTGAATCGGGCACACTCGTGTGATGCATCGCTATTTGATGGAGCGCTCGCCTGCGCCCTATTCCAACGACTGCGTAGTCCCCTAGACTGTTCGGCACATTCTTGTCGAATGTCCCAGTCTGGGTGATCTTCGCGCACGATACCTGTCCCGGTACCGGGATGGGCGGGGCGCTACCGCCTGTCCCTTGTACTCGGGACGAGTGCGTGCACTTTGACTGGTGGACTTGTTGACTTTTGGGGGGAGGCTAGCCTTCTCCCTTTCATTTAACCAGGTTTAATTGTTGTTTTTGTCGTTGTTTTGTTATTGTTATTTCTTTTTATTGTTGTTTCCTGTTCACTTTTTTAAAGTAGCCTAGAACTAGGCTGTTTGTTTACGGCGACTTATGCCTAAGTCGGCAGTCGCCAGATACCCCCTTAATTAAAAAAAAAAAAAAAAAATGTCTCCCGAAAGGAGGACGGCAAAAAAGGAGCTTTGGCTCCTTCGCCCACGCCTAGTGGTGGAGCGAGTGGCTCGGAGACGGTGGTTCCTCGAAAAGAGCGCCCCCCGCCTCCGAAGCCGCAACGCCCGCCTAAGGTTTCGAGGCGTAGGGAGGAAAAGACTCGCATGGCGAGCCCAACCAACCCCAGTAAGTCCTCGAAGGCGACATCGCCTTCAGCGCTTTGTCCGGCCAACAGCGCCCGGGGTTCTGCCTCCGGGAAGCGTACGGCCATTCCCGTGAGGGTCTTCTTTTCGAGGAGGGCCCCCGCGTCTCCTCCAAACTAGGCCTGGAGGGCATATTCCTTCAATGGAATTGCCGTGGACTTCGGGCCAACTAGGAGGAGCTGCAGAGGCTCGTCTCGTCCCGTTCCCCGTTAGCTATCTTTTTGCAGGAGACCATGCTAGGCGCGTGCCCCCTGCCCTCCCTCCCGGGGTATAAGGGTCTTGCGACCCCACCACCATGGGATGGCCGGGCTAGGGGAGGCGCGGTTTACACCCGTCATGATGTCTTCGTTATTCCTTTCTCTTTAGATACCTCCTTTCAGGCAGTGGCTGTGCAGCTGCACCTGGATAGGAGGTATACTATCATTTCTGGGTAAATTCCACCGTGAGCTGACTTCGACACGGGGGACTTCCGCCGCGTCGTGGCACGGTTGCCGAGGCCCTTTCTTTCCTCTCTCACTAATCACACTTATTCACTCATTTTCTTCCTTCCTGTGGTCTTCCGCGTATATTTTCATCTACATAGGAACCAATTAACCTTTTGCACAACATTTTGATTTGATCACATGGGCCCATAATCATGACGCTTACAATTTTCACATCATACACATCCATTAGCATATTTTTTCTCACTAGGAGAAGATCAATTATACATTCACATCTTATGCTCATCCTTGTGCTGAAAAAATATCTTTGCCATACCCAAGTCTCCTCACATCAACCGACCATGTACTCTCCATTTTCACTCGTTAGGTATACCAAGCGCTCCAGGAATCTATTCCTCCATTCACATTTCCTAAGGTCATTATTATCCAATCCTCATTTTCCCATTTCATCCAGCATTCGTCCCAATTGATTCCAGAACCTCCCCTTCCCACCCTTGCATATACCATTGCAGAGCCCACCCACTACGACCCCACACAGTTTCACATCTGTATGAAACTGTGTTCCTTGACGATCGCCCTTTCTCCGAGATCCGTTGCCTTCCACGACACACGCCAGAAGACAGTATGGGTCTTGCCCATCAACATGTCAAGGTGTTTCTTCCTTTTCGCCACAATCTCTCTCTTCATACCTTGTACCGACCCTTGTTTTGGAACTGCTGTTAAACGTAGGTCTCAACTATGAGATGGACCAAGAAGACAGCTAGCTTAATGTCCAAGAACTGGAAGAGAGACATTTCTGAACGGAAAAATATCTAAGATGATTCATTACTATTTTGATTTTCAGGACAAACAATTTGGGAAAGTCCAATTGCACTTTCCTCACTTAAATCCCAAGGCTAAAGTCAAGACAAACATCAAGACTTATAAGACTTTCACCCTCGAAAGAGCGTATAAAGGAGACACTTACTTCTGGGGGCTTCTCCCCCAAGCTGGAGATAGCTTGCTATTCCACTTTGAGTCCCCGCTGGTTCTGAAGGGGTAAGTTAAGTTGAGATAGTTTAAGTAATGACGCTTCTGGAAATTTTTGAATGTCGAGTCTGCTTTCTTCATCATTTAAAATTTTCATTTACAGATTTTTGTTTCGTAGCGGAAATGTAGAGCATCCATCTGACAGACTCTATAACACAACTGTTGAAGTTCTACCCACAATACCCGTGAAGGCCAGTCTGCCTTTAAAAAAAACGAAAGACGACTATTATATTATAGGTTCGTTGGTTATTCGAGATCTGTTTGCTTGAAAACCTTTGTAATCCAGAACCAAAATGCAGAAAATGCCAACTGTTGACACAGTGTTTTTCTTCAATTTAGAGCGGAGTAGCAGCGAGACGGTATCCCATAGAAAGGTAGTAAGGAGAGATATGTAAAGAAAGTGAGGGAAAATGTGTCGACGATATATAGCAACATCCTACTGCAGGTATTAGGGCTGGAAGGACACAGAATCCTCCAGATGTCGGCCGCAGCAAGGTTTTTCCATATTACCCCTGCGGTTCATAAAAGGATAGCTAAGGAAAAGAATGATGAGAGGCAGTAGAAGGAGAAGAGGGTGGGAAGAATGGAGGCATGTTAAATACTGAACCTCAACCAGAGCCACAAGGTAGGGGTGTCACACACTCACTTCCGGCCCCGACCATGAATGAATGGACAAAATTTGGTCGGCGACTATCCTGCGAAATTAGCCGCCGCCAAGAAAATAGGTGAGAAAGGCTTGTAAAGAAAGGGGCTAAAGGGGGTAAAATGGAAATACATAGAAGGAATAATGCCCAGGCAGGCAACCTAGTTTGATAGTGCTGCTTCTTTGGGTACCAGATGTAACTTAGTCTTTAGTGAATCAAGGAAGAATTCATTTGCTTACAAAGAGCATAAGTAACAAAAAAGCTTATGTTGAGGTTATTCCCTCGTCTGTTCCTTAGTGCAAATTATGGTACTCTTTTTGTACTTTCCGAGATCTTCTTCGATTGCGTTCTTTGGATCTTTCCTCGAACGTAGTCATTTGCACTCTTTTTCACCACTTTGATTTCCAGCATTTTCCCTATTTTTTCTCCATCCCTGAGTAGTGCCATGTAAAAAAACCCGCAAAGTTTCCCATTTACGTTAGGTGGCTCTAATTGAAATTAACGCTTCTAACTGAAAATTTTTAAAATAGCAACCACAAAAAAAGAGGTAATGATCGATCCTGCCTTCCTTTTACATTAACTTCGTTTTGCAGGTAGTTTCGATGATATGGGACTTGCTGAGGGTGATATCGGCCCCTCATTTGGAAAAATTAGAAAATTAAGACTATCCATTCATTCTGAAAGTGATAATTGGGCTATTCTCAGTGAAGTAAGTAACTCTTAATTATTATCATTTTTTTAAGAGAGTAAATAACATTATTTTTTTGTCAAGCAAAAGACTAGAGTTAATGTATCTATTGGGGTAGAGTAGATTTGATTAAGGCTTCTAGATGTTGCTTGAATTTTTGGTAATAATGGTTTGGTATGTTTTTAGTTGGCGTCTTTCTTCGGATTTTATATTGTTAACCATTTATTCCATTTTGAAGTCTAAAAAAAGCTTGGGTAATGGGGTCCACTGTGTACCCCATTACCTAAGCTTTATACTTCAAAGGGGTATACCCTAAGCCCTTTGGGTTTAGGCCCAGGAAACTCCTTCGAGAGCTAGATATAGCTCTCGGGCCGGTGGCGCCCCTGGTTCTGCCCAGGACGCCACCCCGGAGGGTACCACATTTGGCTATTTGTCGCCACGCCTCTGCTCCCAAAGCTTGTACGGCGCCGAGAGGATTGCGTTTGACTTTTTTGGAGCACACCTCGTGTCACACTGGAACCGTGCCAGTATATACGGATGGCTCCAAGTCCCAAGAGGGGGTCGGCTTCTACGCCGTATCCCCTCTGTTTGAAGTCAGCGGGGCTCCGCCAGGCGCTGCGTCTGTCTTCACGGCCGAGCTGGTGGCAATACACCA
The DNA here is from genome assembly GCA_963969495.1 of Ceratothoa steindachneri. Taxonomy (NCBI): domain Eukaryota; kingdom Metazoa; phylum Arthropoda; class Malacostraca; order Isopoda; family Cymothoidae; genus Ceratothoa; species Ceratothoa steindachneri. The sequence continues at coordinate 4,173,592 of OZ018321.1, read as the reverse complement.
CTCGGTACGGGAGATTACGCGACGTGCCCGGTTCGGAGACCGGATTGTGATGTATAGAGACTCACAAAGCGCCCTGAGTGCTCTCGGGGCAATGGAATCTCCGCATCGCCTGGTTCGCGATTTCCGTGATTCCACGGTTTTGGCGAGCCGGGCAGATGTCGAGATTATCTTCTGCTGGGTTCCTGGACATGTAGGAATTGCGGGGAATGAGCGCGCCAAAGAGTCCGCGAGGACTCTGCGACCGGACCAGCGTTTCGCTCTTCCTCACACTGACTACATGGCAGGAATACGGGCAGCTCTTCGGACTGCTTGGCAAAGAAGATGGGAGATGGTCGAAGGGAACTTAAAGTTGCGTGCCATTGCGCCGCGACTGTCCCCATGGACCTTTTCCCCTATGTCGCCACGGCTTCAGGTTGCTTTATGTCGTCTCCGAATCGGACACACTTGTGTGACGCATCGCTATTTGATGGAGCGCTCGCCTGCGCCCTATTGCGACGACTGCGTCGTCCCCCAAACTGTTCGGCACATTCTTGTCGAATGTCCCAGTCTGGGTGATCTTCGCGCACGCTACCTGTCCCGTTACCGGGATGGGCGGGGTCGCTACCGCCTGTCCTTTGTACTCGGGACGAGTTCGTGCATATTGACTGGTGGACTAGTTGACTTATTGGGGGAGGTCGGCCTTCCCCCTTTCATTTAACTAAGTTTTGTTGTTGTTTTTGTTATCGCTTCCTAATTGTTATTTCTTTTTATTGTTGTTTTCTGTTCAAATTTTTTAAAGTAGCCTAGAACTAGGCTGTTTGTTTACGGCGACTTATGCGACTTAAAAAAAAAATCAACATGGAATTGCGGAGAATGAGGGCGCCAAAGAGTCGCCATTCCTCACACCGATTACATGGCAGGAATCGTAGTTGCTTGGCAATGAAGATAGGAGACGGCCGAGGGGAACATAAAGTTGCGTGCTATTGCACCACGACTGTTTCCATGGACCTACCCCCTTAATGCCGCGACTGCTTCAGGTTGCTTTTTTCTCCGAATTGGTCACACTCGCGGGACACACTGCCATCAAATGGAGAGCTCGCCGGTACTTTATTGTGATGACTGCGTTGTCCCCCAGACTGTTAGGCACATTCTTGTTGAATGTCCCAGTCTGGGTGATCTTCGTGCATGTTACCCGTCTCGGTACTGAGACGAGTGGGGTCGTTACTGCTTCTCTGCTCCCGACAGCATCGTGCACGCACACGTTTGGACGCATGAACTTTGAGAAAGAGGCTGGCTTCTTCCATTTTATTTTACTCTTTTATTGCCGGGGGAGACGGGTCCCCCCTCCCCCGACGCCAGAGTGTGCCCACTCTCCTTCCTTTTGTATTATTGTTTTTTGTTTTGCTTTTTACTGTAGTCAAGTAATAGGCTAAAAATCTACTCCTGTGACTAATGCTCTTCGTGGCTGTCGCCAGATGGGTGTCAAAAAAAAAAATCTTGCCCCGGTTTGCTTTCGCATTTCGACTCCATATCAGATGTTCTGCTTTAGCTGACATATATTATTTGCGAAGCATCTCTACCTAAACCCGACATCATGATAGGGAATAAGGTATGACTCCCAATATTCGTGTTGAGTTCCTGCAAGTTCGTTCATTACGATTAGGGGGAGCGCTCTCCTATCCAATAGAGCAGAAAGAGGGCTTCCTGCAGGGAGGTGTCCTCAGTGTCATGCTCTATGTAGACGACCTTTCTATCTCTTGGTTCGCCTCAGATGCCAACTCTGGAGTGTCGACTCCAACAGGCTGTGAACCGCATCTGACTATCCCCGGCCTCACCCCACCCTGGACTTGTTCCTAAATGGGATTCGCCTAGATATGGTATAGTCGCACCATATCCTTGGCCTTCTTTTTGAACGGCACCTCACCTTACCTTAGGGTCCCTTGTACTGAGGTACTTCTTGTACCTCAGTACTTAAGGTGTTAATAGGGCTACAGCTTTACTTTTTTTCTGATACTTTGGTTGTACCAAAGTAGCGTCACTTTTACGCATTCACAGCCCAGCGTGAATTGCGGAAGATGGAGTTGATTTATCATACCTGTCTCCCTTTGGCTACTAGGACCTTATACAAATCCCCGTTAGAAAGGCTCCTTGTCGATGCTAGGGAAATGCCGCTCGTCTGCGCTGTAGAAATTTCATTATACGCTTGTTCGCGCGAGCCAACCGTCTTCTTCAACCGCAGATCTAGATGGTGCCTATACTGCAAAGAGACGCCAATCATACCTTATACCTTTCGGCTTAGGGTAAGGCAACTCCTTCGAGAACTCGATATAGCTCTCGGCCGTTGGTGCCTTAGGAATGCCTAGGACGCCTGAACATTTGTCGCCACGCCTATGCTCCCAAAGCTTCCCTTTGAGCATACCCCTCGTCATTGTACACAGATGACTCCAAATCCGAGAAGGTGATGTCTTTCACGCCGTCTGCCCTTTGTTAGAAGCTGGAGAGGTTTTACCGGGAGCTCCGTCTTCAATGCCGAGCTATTTGCAATACCTCGCTCGGTGCGGAAGATTCCGCTGCGTGCCCGGTTCGGAGACCGTATTGTGATTTATAATAACTCACAAAGCGCCGTAAGAGCCCTCGAGGCGTTGGAATATCAGTACCCCTGTTTTGCAGTATCGGCGACGACATAGCTGCCGCGAGAATGTCGAGATTTTCTTCTGCTAAGTTCTTAGACATATCTGAATTGGGTGAATTTAGTATGCCAAACAGCATGTAAGGACTGGGAGACCGCACCAGCGTTTCGGTCTTCCTCACAGACTACATGGCAAGCATAAGGTCAACCTTTCGGGCTACATGGCAAAGAAGATGGGAGACGGGACAAGTAGGTCGCTACCGCTTGTCCCTTGTAATCGAGATGGGTTGATAGGTTGCTGCACTCCTGACTGGAGGGAGTATAGGGTATTTTGGAGGAAGCAGGCCCTTTTCCATTGTATTTTGTTTTTTAGTGCATGCTTTGTTTCCTGACCCCCCCCCCCCCCCCCGACCGCTGAGCATGCCTATGTATTCTTTTTTTCTTTTGTTTTTTTATTAAAATTAAAATAGCCTACCATATAATTTTTTTTGCACTATTCCCCTGCAGGCAGTTGCCAGAAGTGCCCTAAAAATAGTGTCAAGGGAGAGAAAAGGTGTGATCGGGCGGTTTATTAATAAATTTTATTCTGCTACGGTCTTGTGTAAGAGAAAACTTAAGATATTGAAATTTGCTACAATTAGTGTGTTATAGTTGCATATGCTTCCCGTAATCAAAAAATTCAATAAAAATGGAGGTTCATACAAATTTGATTTTTTAATAGATAATGGTTATATATTAAAGGAAATCTGTATTGTAATTTACGTACTGGTAAAAGAATTGTGGGGTTCGGCCGCGCAAAGTCGAATGGTGTCAAATAAAAGTCTCATTTTAGCCATGGCTGACAATGATATATAATATAGGCTTCGCGCTCTATAGCGCTTTAAATTATAACCAATGGCATGAGAAGTCTTGGCGTTTCCCAAGACCAAGTCTATTCAGTATGCACTTTTGTGTGATCTACGGAGAGGAGTGGAAACGCGTCTTCGCATAATGAATGAGATTTAGCCTCGTGATATTAGTAAATATGTCTACTTTTCAGGGGCTGACATCTGTTGTAGCGTCCTATGTTTGGAATCCCACATTAATCCCTGTCCCCACTGAGTTAAGCATCGTACGGCGCGCATCGCTGGTAAAAACGATAGGAACACACACTACTGTTTGTTGTCACCATCCTAAAGATGATTTATTTCTCTTTGTTACAGATCTTCATAATGCCATTGAACAGTTGACGATAGTAAGTGTTCATTTTCTCAACAACGCGAACCGCAAGGAAATCTTTAGCAAGAACTTGTTTCGTCTGGCCTCTGTCAGCACAGAAAGCAAACGTGCGCCTTACGTTGCTCTGCGTTGTCTCGCTCTTGGTTTAGCAGACGCATTGTTGTTAACCACTTGTTTATGTTCTTTGAAGTCTATTTTCTAGAATGGTGTGATTGGCGTTGATTCCATTTGTTTACGAAACGAGAACTCCTTGCCTTTAGAATACGAGGCGCGTTCAAAACGTTCCCGGAAAATGAGAAAAGTAAAATTATATAGAATAGAAAGTTTATTTTTCTATATTTTGCTACATCTAACTCAAAACACGTGTCTAACATGTTTTCATTATCTATTCCCTTATGTGTGGAAAGCAGTCTTGGTAATTAAACCAGGTTTTCACCTCTTTAATTGATGGAAACTGAATCCCATTGATCCTTATTCTTTAAAATGGAAAACAAGAAAATATCATTGAGTCGAATCAGGACTCTCAAGTCTCACAGGTTTGATCACATCTGTTTTTATAAATGAGCTGAAAAGCATTGTAATGATGAAAGAGAACTTTGGCATAAAGCTTCCCTCGGCTCTTTTTATAGATAATTTCGTATATTTTTTTTATTTTTTACACACCTTCGTAACGTGTTGCCTTAATTGCTCTCTGACCTCCAAGAAATTTTATCAACAACCTACCTTCTGCATCCCCCCAAACAGTTGCCATCACTTTCCTTGTCTATCTTTCTGACTTTACTAAGACAGGGCCACGTGAGCCTCTCTGTAGCTATTGCTTTTACTGTACACTAACATTGATACACCTATGTTTCATCACCAGTAACAATTCAGCAGGATTAGTATCCCATCTGTTTAAATTCTGATAAGAAATTGGCCCTGGTTATGAGTAAGGATAAATACTGGTATTTGCAAAACAAACTATTGAATACTACTAGTATTAACATGCCAATACCGTTATTTGAAAATCTATTAAAATTTATTTTTATTTCGATTTTCTGCAAGATCCCTGTATTTGCCTTGGAAAAATATATAAATAGGAAGTCAATATATTTTTATAGGCATCAGCATTTTAGTAAAGTATGTAATGCTGACTAGTGTGACTCATAGTAACAAGTCACTTGACTATTGAATTAAAATTTTCAAGTTTCATAAAAATTATGATTAAATTTGCTTAAATCTGTTCATTTTGACGCCAGCTCGTAAGCTATAATGGCATTTTTGAAATGTTTATAGTGCAAAATCTGGCAAAGGAGTTCTAGATTCGAAAAACATTAAATTTTGGTATAATAACTATATTTTTTCTTTGCTGCCTTTCTATTTTGATAATTTAAATTGCCATTGCATTTCTTTTAATTACATTTAGTATAAGTAATTTTCATGCAATACAGGTTTTAGTAAACAAGCGGTATCAATGTCGGTATTAGTAAAGACTCTGTATTAATACCTCTTGAAATTATTCATATTGTTACACCTCTAGTTATGAGTTGATCTTCATGCATCAGTTTTAGTATCCATCAAGTAGAAAGGTCGCTCAAGTCAAGGTGATCCTTCAAGATTGTATCAACTGATCCCACTGATGAGTTTTGTTTCGTGCTTTGATTTCTACAGTATAGCAACGATATTCTTCCACAAGTGCTCACACAGGATCAATGTTCCCTTAGTTGATGCACATTTAAGGATCTTTAAGATTTCTCCTCATTGAGAAGGGATTTCGTCCCTCATAAATTATCATTTTCTTGCAGGCAGTGTCCCCCCTTACATTCATTATACTATCAATAATATCTGAGGAAGTTGGGGGGGGGGGATTTATCTGTTTAACAAAACTGTATAATGACTCTAACCTCCAATTTCTGATAATGTCTGTTGGCTTTTGCGGTGTATTGTTTGAAATTAAGTAAATCCTACATGTTTAGTATTACAACCTAATAACATTGCATAATCTTTTACACGAGCAGGAGACATTTTCTGGGAACGTTTTAGACGCTTTTCATACCCCCCACTTTTCCATTAATGATGGGGCCATTTAGTTCTGGCCATATTGAATAAGCCTTAACTCTCATTGAGAAAGCCTCATCCTTCCATCTTTGGGATTTTCTTCTTAAGTGTGGGCAGAACATAGTGGCTTTAATTAATTAGAAAAAAATGGGCTAAAGTGAATTAATACTCCTGGGCTTTTCGAACCCTTTTTAATAATGTTGGGAGAAGGTCTTCCGAATTGTATGTACATGTATAGTTATTTGCTAAAAATTTTGTAGTCTGAAAAATTATGAAAAACTTATGCATGTTGGGACGTTTTACTAAAAATAGTTTTATTTGACTCTTAAATAGAGTGGATTTTGGAAATATTACCCTTTTCAAAGTTTAATCATATTCCTTTTGCACAAATTTAAAATTCAGTATGTGCCATAATATTTTTTTTTACATTTTTGAAAGTATAGGAAAATGAATAAAATTGCTTAATTTTCAATACTCTGCTCTAGTCAGTTAGGAAATAACCTATCTTCTTTCCACAAAACCTTTTCTAAATTAGCTACAAGGTTTTCACCAGAATTTGAATCTTCATTTACATTTCCAATTTTTTAATTGCTTCTGTGGTTGTAGGGTATAATGGCGGATGCCAATGCCCGTATCTTTATAAAAAAAAAAATTGGTTAAAAGTAAGTCTGCTAAAAGACTTTAAGAATCTTTCCAAGTTGAGAATTACCAATGGGTTTTGCCTAACTAAATGAAAACACTTCCTGCAATTAGCGAAATTTAGCCACATTTGATATGGTTAATCTTTGAATTGGTTCTTCCATTTTGGTCGCCCATGCAGCGATGGTTAAAAGACGTGGTTCTGAATCTACGTTAAATTGTAGGTCTCCATCCAGATATATAATATGCGTCAGGTGTGCATCGGTAAAAAATGCACACTAAAAATACCCATATTCATTTTATTGGGTGTTTGTTTTTTGTAATACTCCTCATGATATAATTGTTCGGTAACGATGAAGTATTTATTGTCTCCTCTTTGCAAACCATTTCCAGTCATCAAAGTTTATAAACCTGATACATAAAATGAAAGCTCGGTGTCCAAATAAATGGCCAGTGAGCTGGTAATGAAGAGATGAAGTTTGCAACGAGAGTGAGTCATACCCAGGGAGAAATATGATTGTGCAGGATTTAACCCTTCGGGGAATTATTCATTTAAAAAATGGAAATACCAATTATTTTTTTGAAGAAATTTCAGTGAAATGGAAATTAAAATCTGTTTTATATAGTCTGGTAGAAAGTTGGAGCCATAGTGTGTGGAGAAGGACAGTGCTGGAAAGAAAAAAGAAGAGGAGCCAAGATAGAAAGTTAGTGATTCAGAGTTTTAAAAGTTAGGCATTCATCACCAAATAGGACAAAAGTAGTCTTTGTTATTAGTACAAATCTGTTAGTGGACACAATCAAATGTACTCCCATAGCCGCAGTATTTTGAGTTTCCTACAGCAGTCCTTTTTTTTTTGCATCGTTTTGACTACATTTTTCATTTATTTTTTTTTTATCTTTTTAGTCCATTCTTTCATAATGGATAGACCCTATTTTGTGTGAAAGAGGGCGTTAACTTTCAAGAAAACTGATTTCAATGAAGGAAAAAGTGTTGTCAAAATTCTATTGGTCCAGCATCACTCAACAAACTAAATGCTAAATTATGTTTGTGAAGGTTAAAAGGTAGAGGGAATACTTAGAAGAGAGGAAATCAGTGCAAGCATGGAGAGAAAGCAAATATGGAACAAATTTAATGAAGTACTACTTAGTGCAAGGGCTGTGTGTAGGCGTACCAGAACTGGAAAAAAGCAAACTGCGTAATGGTGGAAAGCGATGTGAAGCATGTAATGGAAAGCAAACACGAGGTATAGTGCAGATGAGGATGTCAGAGATATTCGGTTGAATGCATACAAGAAGATGAAATAGTGTTTGGACAAAAGATGAATGAGGATCCCGATGGGAACAGGAAGTTATTGTGGGTGGAAGTAAGAAAGGTGAGGAACCAGGAGAAGAAGAGCTGTGTGAACATCAAAGATAATAATGATACGTGTACTTGTGAGCAATGAGATCAAAAGTAGTTGGCGAGAATAGTGAGTTTTTTTATGGAAGAGGATGCAAATGTAATTACGATTGGCTTCCTGGGTGTAAATCTTTCGCTGTCTCGGGAGTATAAGCATTCAAAATGTTGTTAATGCTGTGAGAGGTTTTAAAATGAGAAGGCAGCTGGAGTAGATGATATAGACGGTGAACTGCTAAAAGGTGGTGGATGTATTGTAAGGGATTTGAAAGTGGAAGTGCATGTTCTGAGGTGATATGGACAGGTAAGAAGAATGGATGGAAATAAACTTGTCAAGAGAATACATATGAGTCTGTCAAGGTTTGAGAATGGTTGGAAGACCGTGTCAAAGGTGGGTGGATTATGTGAGTGAATGTTTGAGAGAGGGATCTGACTGTGGATGAAGTGGATGATAGTTGTTCACGGGGCCGTGCTTGGGGTCTTCTGCCCAGAGATGAACCCTGACTGGACTAGGTGTTACAGCTAATAGCACCCCATCACTTTGATGAACCTTCGGTGTGAACAAAATGATGGGTGACCTTGTGGTTGGGAAGAGTGAGTGATTTTAGTGAGGTTGAAACCCGCTTACCCGCATTTTGTGGGAAAGCGGTTGATAATGAGAAGGAGGAAGAGAGCTAATAACTATCAGTTCCTCAGAATAAGTGAATATTCATTCCAACTTGACTGTTGTTCAGTCCGGCCTTGTAAGTAGTGTGGAATTGTGGAAGTTACCTCAAGCCAATCAATTGGTACAAATGTTTTCACCCTCTTTTCTCTTTATTTGCCTTATAATCTTTCGAATATGCTTGAATTTCGCCTTCAATTTTTCACTTTGAACCCTTTTTTTTTCAACCAAAGTAAAGATTTAGTTTAAATTAAAATAATAAATACTCTTTGAAAGTACCTGTCTTGTAAAATTGAATTTTTCTCGTTTGTACAAAATCATTGTGTTTTGATTTTTAAAATATTTTATCTTGCATCTCACTGCAAACTATCTATTTATTTTCTGATATGCAACGGGCCTGGCGATGCATTCAATGCTTTAGCGATCTCAGACAAAAACTTAAACATTAAGATGGAATATTTGTTTGACTTGTGAAATTTTCTAATTTTTAAAAGATTTCCTGCTGGCAACTTGCATTTCTAAACTAATGCCAGATCTAAATTTATGGTACGCATGCTGAAAATTTTTATTTTTTTGCTAACGAAACGAAATGCGCTTTTTTTGGTCTGGAATATTTAAGTAAGAGGCTGAACAAATTGTACCAATTAAAGAGGGCAATAATTTCTTAGATGTCTTGGGACTACTTGGAATGGGGAAACTCAAAAAGGGAATTACTACTCTACTGTCTTTATCATTCGAATTATCCACATTCTTTGCTCGTTAACCATACAGTCTCTTAGCTCTCCCTTTCCCAAGTGGTTATGCCCTGAGAGACGTCGACAAGCGCCACGTTCAGCCCAAGTATCCCTCTATCCTCTCAACCTTCCCGTTATTCTCCTCAAGTTGGTGAAAAAACACCTTTCAGACAGGCTACTCCCCATCTTAAGGCTGGCTGGGCTGCCTAGATTGTCTCTGTTTTTGAAGGATCATCCCACGTCATCATCTATTGATTCTGCTGCCCGTCAGATTTCCAGAGTCGTTTCAGGTCGATCCACGTGATGTTGAACATCATTTAGGAAAATTCTCAGGTGATTCTTCCCTAATGGGATGAATTATACATAATACTGTCTAATATTAACCCATCCGTGATATGTATGCAGGAGAATAAACTGGGGAACCGTCCGTTTCCCTTCAAGTCACCGGCCCGCCAAGGGTACTTCCCGCCAACTTACTTAATTTTAGGGGATTTTAATGCATGAACCTCCGTTTGGCTTCAAGTGCTCCTCTGCCTTCCGTGCGGAATGCATAGATCCTCCTTGTCTGCAAAGACTTCGTTTTCGCGCTAGTGTCCATTGCCCCTTCCACTAATGACCACTGACACCTTCAAAGGCCATTGGTCCCATTCTTCTCTGCCGCCAGTCTTTCAGATTTCCTTTACTGTTCTTCCTCCGTAGAATATCTCTAGTAAGAATCAGAAACCATGTTACCAGTAGGCAACTTCTTGAAACCGGTTTTTGGAAGCGCGGTTTCTGTACCCATTACCTCCCCCCTTTCCTTTGATCCTCACTTAACAAGATGATCACTTTCTGGTGGGCGGATGATACCCTGCGGTGCCACGACTGCGACGCGCCTAAAACTATTAAGAATCTCTTGGTGGATTGTGCGAGATTTACAGCATTTCGTGGGGCCTGTAAATGAACCCCATGACGACCCTCTTAGTTATATTTTATCTCAAGAACATTTTAATTCTGAATCTTTTTAAATTTTTTTAACTCTTACACAGTTGTTAGCCCAATACATTTGAGACCACACCGTCTTAAAGTTTGTAGAGATTGTAACAGCGGCTAAAATGGTTTTAATAATTCTGTTGGGTACACCCTCCCATCTATACACATACACGTTGGAGTGCCTGGTTGGGATCCTGCTCAGCATGCCCAGTCTCTTTGCCATTCACTGATCTCCTTCCACATCAGAATGAGACTCATAATGCACAAACTCGACCTCTCACCAAACTTCACCACATTAAACTACTCCTCTGCTACTTGGCCTCATCATTCCACTGCTCTTCCCATAAAAGAGAGAGGTGTAGTTCACTTCCACCTGCATCATGCCATCCTAACCCACGCACACCATATGTCCAGCAATCTCCCTCCCACAGATAGCCCCTTCCATATCAGACTCACAGAACCCTGGGTGCTCAGTGAGTAACCCCTGTATTCCATACCCGTCGTCTCTTTCTACCCTGACTCGCCACTTGTGTCTAATCCTGGCCGAAAGAACGTGGTTCTACCTAAAGAGTCTATTCTCCTACCTCTCTATCACTTGTCTTTAAATTTTTTGATGTAGTTGCACTTGTGTTCCACCATCCACACTATATTTCTTTTTCCTACCTCTCGATAATCATCTTTGCAGAGTGGGACGCTCTTGCCCCAATCGGTGGTCACCCCTTCTCCCATTAAAAATTTTAAAATATTATTGCTGGGTTGTGACGTTAATTTCCAGAATTTAAAGATTTCCTGATTAATATTGATATTGGGAAAGGATGATTTTCTTAAGTTATTTTGGTTGTTTCTCATTACTAAGGTCGTGGCGTGACTTGGTGGTTAGTTTAAAACTAATGTACAGTATTTTATTTCAAGATTATAAATATAACTGCCAAAAAATTGTTAATCCTGATTTTAAATGCTTATACTGCTTAGGTTAAGCTCGTAATTTGTTGTTATTCTTGTGGTAATTGTTTTATTAACCCTTGTATTTTGAGATTTGGTATAACTTATATTAAAAAAAGGCTAAAAACATTTTTTTAGTTTGTTTACTCTCACCAAAAATGAATTTAGTCATACTTTCATTCTTCATCCAGGATCTTTTGTTCTTGCCTGTTTCGGGAGATATTAGAATTTCTTTTCCTGAGGATGTCCAACATGATAGCTCTTTCAGACGTTTCTATCTCTGACCTCTTTAACATACACCAGTTTCATTCACTCTCTTGTTTTAAATTTTGTTTTCACCTGAATATATTATACAAAGTGTTCAGGTAGTCACTCTGAACTTATACAATACCATTTCTTCGCGTAGCAGAGAAATAGGAATTACCACTACTGTGGTGTTGGCAAACATCGTACAAACCACTGAATGTGACTACTCATGGGTGAAATAGACATGAATGCTTGGTTGCGAATTCACTTCTTTGTCTAATAATCACTTTGCCTCGATATTCCATCGCATCGTGGCCAGTTCAGAGACCCGGTCGTGATAGATGGCGACTCGGGGCATTGGAATTTCTGCACCACCTAGTTCGCAGTATCTGTGATGCCACGACTGCTGCGAGTCGATAGAATGTTGGGTGTGTCTTTTACTGGATTCTTGGACTTGTTGTTTTGTGGAGGATTAATAGAATAACGTCCACAGGTTCTTACCTGAAAAAGAACTCCTCTTGGCTGCCCAACGCCCCTCTCCCCAGGTCCCCACCGTGTTTGGTGGGCCCGAGGGAGAGAAGTTGGCGGGGTGACGTGAGGGATAGGAAAAGAAGAAACCTGGGTGAAAATAGAAATTGACCTTCTTTCAAGCAGGGGGATAGAAGACAAATATTCCATTAGTTGGACCTACTGATTAATGTGGAATCCAAACCACGGTCCCTAATTTTTTCTATTTCTCATTTGTCTAATCTATCCAACCATTCTCAACAACTTCTCTGTAGTTTGCGGAAGAACCGCCAATCTCTGTCACTCTGTTATTCATATTCTCTCTTTGCTCTTTCTAATTAACTTCATGGGTGGTCCGTTTAATCTCTGTTATTTGTTTTCATTTATTCACGTGCATTCTTGTTTATTCTGTAGCATTCATGCTATTGTTTCTGTGTTTGAGCTTAGCCTGAATTATTTTCTTGTTTTCGTGTTTATTTGCTTCTAGTTAGTGTTTGTTTGTTTGGGGTATTTCCTCATGTAATCACTTGGGGGTTTCCTCCTTGTGAATGTTCACTTTAGTATTTCAATTCGTTCACTCTAGTTCGTTTTTATTATTTTCCACTGTTCCATTTTCTTGTTCTTGTTCAGGAGTCTTGTCAAATATGATTTTCTTCATTGTGATAATTGTAGTAGCCGTGAGTTTTTGCCGTGATTGGGTTCATTTAATCCTGTTTCAATTATTTTGATTATTTTCGTTACTTTAGAGGTTTTTTCAAGCGCTGTGGTGATCGAGTTATGTTGTTTATAGGGTGTGAAAAAAGTAGAAGATGGGGAGATGAGGGGCAGGAAAAAGAGGTGAAAATTAAGGGATAGATTTCCCTTTAGGGTCTTTCCCCCTACCCCCCACCCCCCACACACACACTAGAAACAGGAGGAATCTCCAATCAGTCTGGTAATTTTCTGTCTTCAGTTCCAATGAAATTTTGTTGTTTACTTATCTCACTTGTCCTTGGATTTGCCAACTTTATCAGGCGCTCGGCTCTTCATGTCCCTGGACATGTAGTGATTGCGGGAATTGAGGAGGCAACGCTCCCTTAAACTTTATTGTGATTACTGCTTGGTCCTTCAGCCTATCCGGCACATTCTTGTGGAATGTCCCAGTCTCGGGGGATCGTTACGTGCGTTACCTGTCCCCGTATCGGGACAAGCGGGGTCCCTGCCGCTTGATTTCTACTCGGGATAGATGCGTGCACACCAAATTGTGGCATTTTTTATAGTTTGGGGAGGAGGCGGGCCTCCTCCATAGTATCTAGTTGAGTGAGTGTCGGCCGCATGTTTGGGCCCCGGAAGGAGCCATCCTTTCTCTGACACCTGATCATGCGTTTCCTCTTTCTTTTCTGTCTGAGATTTTACTTAGTTTTGTGCGGATATTGATTTTTATTTTTGTTCCTTTTAGTTTCACATAGCATAAAAATAGGCTCACTTTCTACATTAATTTATCATTTCGGCGGCTATGTCTTGCTGCTATTCGCCATTATAGAACCTTCAATTTAAAAGAAAAACCACTTCGGCTCCTACTTTTTTTAACAGTACGGTATTAACTAATGTCCACCCCCAAGTTGGTTATCATAACAACTTATATTAATGAGGTTATGGATAGGAGCTTGAGAATTTACAAACTGTTTAAAAAGTGATCTTTAACAGCAATACTGTCTTAGACGATCTCGAAATACTAGATTTCTCCGTTTTGTTAAAACCATGATTGAGTAATTGATTTCAACATCGAGCATTTGATCGATGAAGATGAATGTCAGAATAGAAGCAACCTTAATATTTTTGTTTAAAAAAAAGAAGAAGATAAGGCCAACAATGCGATATCTCAAAATCCCAACCTGCTTTCCAATTTTCAGATCATCTAAATTTTGGAGATTATTGATTTTGAGTAATTGCAAAGCCGAGGTTTTATCCTATCATCGTCACTGTTTTGTTAATCTACAAGTAATTTTGGAATATCCCAGAGGGATTTGATGATCACCAATTATGTTCTATTTCTTTTACTAAACCAGTTGCATAGATTGGTCGATAACTTTACAAATTCTCTTGAAATTTGGATGGCAGATAAATGGGAATTTATCATTCAATTACTACCCAACTAATGCTGTATTGATCACCTAAAACATATTTTTGGTAAAGAAAAAGTTTTCGTTCGAAGCATATCCCACAACAGCTGAAGATGAAACACGAAAGAACATTAAGTGTACACTGACTTTCCTAACATCTGAAAAAGAATATATTTTCTAAATTAACATTAAAAATAACTTCAAAGGTTGCCTCCAAAACTCTTAACAAAATGAAAAATATTGACCGATTTAGATACAGGTAACTAAAATAATTTGGTAATTATGTAACACTATCACGTCGAGTAGCATTCGCAACTCGACGATTTGCTATTACTGAAAAATATTCAGTATAGATACTTCCATTATTTGAATTAAACCTTATTTTATAATTTGTGTGCAATGTAGTATTTACTTCTGTGATTTTTGTGATAAAATGTTTTGGGGAAGAGGGTGATGTTTTATTTTTTAAAAAATTTAAATGTTTTGATTTTTTTAATGATATTGCTTTAAGTGGCTAATTTTGTTTGACTAGTGCTTCAGTGCCTTAAATATTAGCCTTAAAATTTTAAAAAACGTACTTAAATATTTCGGGAAAAGTAAAACTGGATTCACTTTATTGTCGATATTTTCATTATTGCTCCACTTTTAAAGCAATAAAATTAGTGAAGTCCCTAAGTTGTTTTACCTCAGTCCTTTGCTAGTTAGTGTTGAATCTGTAGTAACATATTGACTGATCGAGAGGTGTGGGAGCAATTGTGCATGCGCTAGAGCTCCTGGGCTCTCCCGTTTCTCCTATAAGACCTAATTTCCCCGCGACGCCCTCTTTGATTGTCATCCCTTCTACACCTCTCCAACTTATATAAGGTAATTTCCCCTACTTACTACCGAAACCCATCTAAGTCATCGTGGCCTGCAAGCTCATTTGAACCCAGACGTCCCCGTAAGGGGCGCGGCGATTTGCCATCCTGGCCGCCGTGCTGACGGGATCCAGCGCTCCGTCCGGCCCCAGCTTAGCCTCTCTTCCTTCCTTCAGATAGCCCGATTTCTCCCCTACCTCGTCGCTTTTCATACAACCTCTCCCACCCCCTCCCTCTCTGGGATCTTTTCTTCAGGGGTTGTTCCCAGAGAGGCTCTGGCCTTCTCGTGGCGAGGGGGGTCAGCCCTGGGCCCCCTAGGGGACCCATGGTGCTGCCAACAAGACTTTTAACATACCCCTCTTTCTTTCCTCCTCTATTACGATCTTCCACTGCCCTTTATTTCCCCCTCTTCCTTCACCTATCTAGTGGTCCTTATCAATACCCGACCTCTGCTCGTTTAATGGATTGATTCTGAATTGTTCTTTCATGAAGGTGAAAGAGGCTGGGCATCTCCACCGCCTTCGTCTACCGAATGCCCAAGGAGAAACCCATCGTTGGCCCCTTTTCTCCGTGCGTAGGAGAATTCGGGCAGCCTCTTAGGGTTACAAAGATGGTGTGGTGGATCCGTATCCATTCTCCAAGAGGACATACCGGACGTAACTGATTGCATAGTTGCAGTAGTGCCGGGCCCTTGTAGGCCTCCATGGTGGGGAGCCCCGAGGGAGAATCCGATGTTTTTTTTCTTTTTGCAATGGCTAGCCATAAACCAAAAACCTCCCCTTCTCGTAAGGGTTCTCGTGCCAAACGTTCCTTAGCTTCCCTTTCAGCCTTTCCTCGCTCGTTGGACCCCTATTCCAACGAAGTAGACCCAGATCTTGATTATCCTCGCTTTCTTGTCATGAATTCATCATCTGACATCCCACTTGCAAAAGTCGATGTGTTTGACGTCAATGAATCTTTTGAGTCCCGCTGTGGTGAACCCCGCCGGATGTGGTCAAGAGGAAGTGGTGATGTCGTAGTCGAGGTGTCATCCCACTCTCAACACAACCTTGTGCGAAATCTATCTTCGATAGCTGAAATTCCAATAACTGTCTCGCCCCATCCGCGTCTGAATTTCGTCAAAGGTGTAGTCCGTTCAAACGAACTAAAGGACTACGACCCCACCCGCCTTCAGAGTAAGCTCAGTACCCAACGTGTCACACACGTACACAGGGTAACTAAAACATTAGGCTCCACTAAAGTTCCAACCGCCACACTGATTTTAACATTTGAACGACAAGAACTGCCGCAGTATATTAAAGCTGGGTACCTTCGTGTCCCGGTAAGTCCCTACATCGAACTACCCAGACGCTGTTTCAATTGCAATCAATTTGGACATGTTGGCCGAGCTTGTCGGCACCCTCGCTCCTGCGTGAATTGTAGCTCTGACTACCATGGCCCCGAATGCACCAAAACGCCCCACTGTGCCAACTGCGGAGGTACCCACAGTGCTGCGTCGAAACTCTGCTCTATATTTTTATATGAAAAGGAAGTTCTCGCTTTGCGCGACTCCCTACGTCTAGATATAAGAGAGGCCCGCCAGCGTGCCCGAGCACAAACCTCGCCACTCGGCCGGCTCTTCTCTGACGTTTTACGTGATGCTGGACGAAACCGACCATCACGCGCGAGTTCCGACCGGCCTGAAGCACTTCACCCTAGATCTACTCGCAGCGTCGAAAATATTCAGAATATGCAGTCGAAGCATCGCTCTCATACCGAGATAATTAATGTAGCCCCCCTCTCTCAAGCAGCTCTAGCTGGGAGAGACGCTTGAAGACATCAGGCGCTATTTGAAAGAATCCTCAACATCGACCAGTGAAGGATCATCCACCCGGCCACGAGACTCAAAGCCCAGTGGTAAGAGAAAGGATTCCTCACCTGGGTCATCGACCACCAATAAGCGGGCAGCCTCTGGAGCCGACTCGGCCGAACCCCGAGAATCTCCAATGGACTCCTCCCCTATGGTTAAACATTCTCTGCCCTTAAGTCCGTCTCGCCCTTCACAGGACGTAGGCCCATCCTGATCCAAACGATGGCAGAAATACACCCAGCTCCACACACCTCGCTCAGATCACCTGTTCGCCCCGCTCACCCTTCAAACCAAGATCCGACTGAAGCAGTTGATACTCCAACATCACCAACTGCGGCGGTTGGACCAACTCCTCAGACACCTAAAATACCCTCGACCCATGAATCCGGATCTACCGGCCGAAAATCCCTTCTTGATCTTCCTTTTCCGCCAGGTTACGAGCCCGAATTACAATCAAGGGCCTCGGTCGGTTCTCCAAAACCCACGAAAAAAACCTCAGTTACTACTCCATCTAGGATTTCTCTCCCTGCAAAAGCAGGATCCTCAAAATCAGCTCATCGTCTCCCAAGCTCTTTGGGAAGAACCTCAAATACATTATCGGCCTCAAAAGAGAAAAAGATATCCACAGTGGTATCTAATCGTCACACATAATATCTTCCATTTTACAATGGAATTGTCAAGGAGTTCTTCCAAAGTGGGAAGAACTCAAAATTCTTTTGACGACTATCCACCCCGCTGTTATTTGTCTCCAGGAGAATAAACTGGGTATACGGCCCTTTCCGCCGGTACCCGGTTTTCTCACTTTCAACTCTATTGCTCCTGCTGGAAGCCCCTCTCATGGAGGGGTGTCAATCATAGTATCTTCATCCTACCATGTTTCTCTCATCTCCCTACATACTACCCTCCAAGCTGTTGCTGTGAGGGTTTTTCTTACTAAGCTTTTTACCGTTTGCTCTATTTACCTACCCCCTTGTTTATCATTGTCAAGATCTGACCTTTTAGAACTTATAGACCAGTTACCCTCCCCATTCTTATTACTAGGAGATTTTAACGCCCGTCACCCATACTGGGGTGACATCACTCGAAATGCCAAAGGCAGTGTTTTAGAGTCTCTTTTATTATCTGACCTTCTTTGTGTTTTAAATACTGGCGATTTTACCTCTTATCATGTCCAGACGGACTCTTTTAGCTGTGTTGACCTGTCTGTTTGTTCCCCTGATTGCTTCACGGAATTTCGATGGTCAATTCTTGACGATCTCCATGGGAGTGACCACTTCCCTATTGTCTTGTCGGCCCTTCAAGTTAGCCCTCATACAACCATGCCCCTTAAGTGGGACTTAGGTCATGCAAATTGGGAAGGTTTCCAAGAGGCGTCCTTCACAAATGCATCTTTGGGGACCTTCAATGGAGTGGACGTGGCAGTAAAATACTTAACATCGACTATCTACAATGCAGCAACACAAACCATCCCACGGAGGCGACCTGTCACGGGCCGCTCAACCGTGCCCTGGTGGACTTCGACGTGTGCAACAGCTATCAAAAATTACAAGTTAGCCCATGCCCGATTCCGAAAGAACCCAACTTTGTGCAACAAGGTCGACCGAAACCGAGCTCGTGCGCTTCGCCAAAGAACCCTTCGTCAAGCTCGCCGAAATTCATGGCGCAGATACGTTTCATCGATCTCCTCTATGACACCTACTGCTAAGATCTGGAAGAGGATTAATAAGATCAGGGGCCGTTATGCTAATCACCATACCCCCACACTTAACTTAGACGGTTCCTTGGAGAATGAGGGCCTGGCGGTCAGCAATGCTTTTGCTGACCATTTCCTCGCCGTCAGCAGTGTCAGCCGTTACGATAAAGCTTTTCAATCCTACAAATCAAAGGAAGAATCTCATTCTCTCAACTTCACAACAAAATCTAACCTTCCGTATAACGCTCTATTCAGCATCTATGAGCTGCAAAGCGCTTTGTCCCTTTGCAGATCTACTTCCCCTGGCCTTGATGAGATCCATTTCGACATGATTCTGCACCTACATCCACACTCTACTCTCTTCCTGCTTGATTTGTACAACCTTATATGGGTGAAGGGTTTTTACCCGTCATCATGGCGCATTGGGATCATCCTTCCCTTTGTCAAACCGGGCAGGGACGGGTTGAATGCAGATCACTACCGCCCTATAGCTCTCACCAGCTGTTTGAGTAAGTTGCTGGAAAAATTATATTGGAGCGCCTAAACTGGTTCCTAGAAGCCAATCACCTTCTCTCTCCATTTCAATGTGGCTTCAGCAAAGGTCATAGTACCCTTGACCTACTAGTACGTTTCGAGGGATCAGTCCGGAAAGCTTTCTCATTAAAGCACCGAGTCCTAGCCATATTTTTCGATATTGAGAAAGCCTACGACACAACATGGAGATACGGCATCTTGAAGCAGTTATACGTCTGGGGGATGAGAGGCCTTTTACCTTCATTTATTCAAAGTTTTTTTAGCATCTCGATCCTTCAAGGTACGTGTTGGAGACGCATACTCTGACCTGCAACCCCAAGAGGAGGGAGTTCCTCAGGGCAGTGTTTTAAGTGTCTTATGTTTTATAATTGCCATCAATGATATTATTTCGTCTCTCCCAGAAGGTGTATCGGCAACTCTGTTTGTCGATGATTTAGCACTATACTGTTCCTCACCTCGCCTTTCATCAGCAGCGCGTCGGCTACAACTGGCGGTCGATGCTGTATCCAAAAGAGCAAACTTAAGGGATTCCGCTTTTCCACGACCAAAACCAAAGCAATGTATTTTCACCGAGGCAGAGGGGTTCTTGTTCCGCCATCTATATCCCTACAAGTCGAAGAAATAGAGTTCGTCTCCGAGTTTCGGTTCCTTGGCGTAACTCTCGATCCAAAGTTATCCTGGTTACCACACCTACGCCGACTTCGAACAGGCTGTCTGCGGGCTCTAGACATTTTGAAAGTCCTCTCACACACTTCGTGGGGCAGTGACCGACAAACATTGTGGACATTATACACAGCCCTCGTTCAATCCAAATTGGATTATGGCTGTCAAATTTACTCATCGGCTTTCCCTTCAGCCCTTAAAATGCTGAACCCCATTCGAAACCTTGGAGTTCGCCTTTCTAGTGGAGCCTTCCGTACTTCTCCTGTCAACAGCCTTTACTGCGAGAGTGGGGTACTCCCTTTGCCCTACCATAGACTTCAAATCTGCATGCGATACCTCTGCCGAGTACAGCAAGCCCCTGTATCAGAGGTCTACAGATGCCTGTATGCTGCCGAATCAACGGCGGCATATGATAAGTTGCCATCTTTACCCCGCCCTTTGAACCTTCGCATAGGAGATCATCTCTCTAACCTGGGTGCTCCAAGGGTCCTTACCCTTCCATCCTTACTGAACCCTAGGTGGCGTGCTCCTCTCCCCACAGTATGTACCAACATGTGGAGCCTGGAGAAGTCCTCCATGGACCCTCGCATCATTAAAAGCCTGTTCTTAGAGCATTCGATCTCCCACAAACAATGCTGCCCACTCTACACGGATGGCTCGAAGTCGGACGGTGGCGTGGGCGCCGCAGCCATCTAACCAGGAGGAGAATTCTTAACTTTATCTTTGCCGCCAGCAGCATCCATTTTTACCGCTGAACTTTCAGCAATCCTTTTAGCCTTTAGACTCATCCAAATTTTACCTTTTAGTGATTTTGTCATTTTTTCCGACTCAAGGAGTGTCTTACAATCAATTAGATCTTTTAATGCGTCCCATCCCGTGGTCACAGAAATTTGCAACTGGCTGATCCAAAATGCATCCCGATATAGAATTATTTTTTGCTGGGTTCCTGGGCATGTGGGGGTCCTGGGCAACGAGAAGGCTGATCGGCTGGCCCGCTCAGCACATTCTGTGTCCCCTGAGAACTCTGCTCTGCCTTTTAGGGACTACTTTCCTTCAATAAGAAAGTATATTTTTCAACTGTGGCAGAATGAATGGGATGACTGTTCATCATCCAAACTATACAAAATAAAAAATTCTATTCACTCTTGGCCCTCGACTTACTCACGGCCATCTTGTTTCGGGTGATGCCCATATCAGCCCTCGCTGTCGTTTTTGTGGTGGGGACCAATCGGTTGCCCACCTTTTATTGGATTGTAGCCATTTTACCATTCTCCGGTTGTCCTGTTTCCCGACCCTTTTAACTATTCCTCAACACACCCGTCTTCGATTCATATTGGCGGAGGAATCTTTTAACCCGTCGTTTTTTAAATTTTTGTCACAAAGTGGTCTCCTCCACCTTTTATAGATGATACTTCTCGTTTCACCCTAGCGGCCATATAGAATCCACTTGGATTGGGCAGCAACCCACCGGTAACTTATCTTAAATCTTAAATCTACAACCTCTCCCACAACTTTCTCTGGTCAGCCTCTAATTTCACAGGGTAGATACTGACCTTCTCAAGCCAACCACCCCGGATCGGGGCTGGGGGGAGAGGGGACATTGTTCCCTAACCCCTGAGTTCCGGTTCGGGATGGGTTTTTTTTAACAACCTGCTTCATCCCCACCCATACCTTCCTCACATCCCCTTTCCTCTCCTCTTCACATTCTATCAATTTTTCGCCGTGTCCAAGGTGGAGCCGCCATGCCGATGGACTGCCAGGCCACCAGGGGGGAGGGGTGGTCCCGAATGGCGGCGCCGGGCTTGTAAGCACCTCTCGCAGTGCGGGCAACTGCGAGAGGTGATGAGATATTGCGTCCCGTATTAAAAAGAGGGTCACCATGCCCATGTATGACAAAAAAAACAAAAAAACCCAACCCCCAACTTCCGCAAGAAAATCAACGGAGCCGCCCTCGGGCAGCTCCACCGAGAAAATGGAGGTCCATCCCCCTTGTGCTTGCGCAAGGGACCCTCCATAATTCTTTAACCGGAGAGGAGGCTTACTCCTCTCCTACGCCTAGGGGGGTAGGGGACCCCCCCTCACCCCCTTCTCTGGAGGTGCTTTCGGGCACTTCCCTATCTCCAGCGGCAGTGCCGACCGCCCCTCGTGCAAGCGGCTCGGTAGGGCAAACCCCCTTAGGGGGGAGAGGGAAGCCAGGCCCCTTCGGTCGCTTCCCTCAAAAGACCTGCTGGCAAGAATTTTAAACCTTGCTGGGGTCAAGGCCTGTGCCTCCCCACACCACCTGACTAGTGACAATACTGCCAAGGTGACCTGCGATGTCCTGGGAGGGGATGGCCAACTGGAGGCCCCTCCTGTGATAGACATGGTCCTTGAGGAGACCCAGCCTCAGACGGTAGGGCCTTCCATGGGGGGGAATTCGGGCTCGGCACCAAGCACCGAACCCGAATCCGCCCCTATGCAAGGTCCTCCTCAAATGGCTGAGGGCTCCGAGGCAGTAAAAGGAGGGGAGGGATCTCCTCCGACAGGTGCCCCTACGACAACCTGGACCTTCTCCATTTCGGAGAGGGACCTGGCTGAGGCTGGTCCATCTGGCCTGGGGACTTCTGCCGGCGGAGGTGAAAAGCGGGTTCATTCCCCGCCCTCCTCTCCGAAAAAGAAAAAGAAAAAGACTAAAAAGACAAAAAAGACTCGAGGCTCCTCTCCATCCGCGGGGGCTGCGGGGACGGATGGGTCTGCTGCCACTCTGGCAAGCGACCAAGCCAAGATCGGCACATCCGCCCCCTCTGCCCCCCCGGTTGCGGAGCCCCTGACAAAGAAGACTAATACCAAGAGTGCACAGGGCGGAGCCTCGATGACATCGGGGCCCCTGATTCAGAGGTTACCTGGCGTTTTCGAGCCCGCTGGCTTCAAACGCTTCCTCGTTATTCGCTCCACTGATGGCACCATGTTGTCCAAGGGCAACATGATCCATCAGAGGAGAGGATTAGCTAGTGCAATTGGTAGAGAGCCGAAGGTAACCCGTTTCTCGGACGGGAGCCTTCTGGCGAATCCCGCCGAGACGGCCAAGATAAGTGCTCTTCGGACACTTCATGGCACCCCGGTGAGTGTGACGCCGCACTCTACCACGAACTTTGTGAAAGGAGTAGTTTATGCGAGGGAACTCGTTGACTACTCCATTGAGGACATCACCTTAGAGCTGGCCGACCATGGGGCGGTCAAGGTCGAACGTGTGATGAGAAAACAGGGAGGGGCCTTGAGACCCACCTCTACACTCTTCGTCACGTTCGACTGTGACAAGCTCCCTGAGTCGGTGCGTGCCGGTTGGTACCGCTACCGCGTGAAGGCATTCGTGCCACTGCCGCGGCGGTGCTATTACTGTCACCGCTTCGGCCATACGAATCGATCATGTAGACGTGCAAAATCGGGGTCACCCGAAGTCTGTGTAAATTGCTCCAAGGTCACACACGATAAGTCCAAATCGTGCGTGGCCAAGTGTGTCAATTGCGGAGAGCCGCACCCTGCTTCTTCGAAGCAATGTGGTGCATATCTCCTTGAGAAAGAAATCCTGGCCGTTCAGGCCCAGGATCGACTCTCATTCCGCGAGGCTAAGGACTTGGTCCTGGCGCGCCCGGCTCTGCCTGGGACGTCATATGCCTCAATAGTTAGAAAGGCACCCTCTGCTCCTGGCCCATCCAGGCCAACGAGCACGGTTGTTTCCGCGCCCATTCGGAGCCTTTCTGCGGGCTCTACCCAACCCGGGCGCTCCCCTGGTAAAGCTGGCGGCAAAAAGGGTTCATACCCTGCCCCGGCTAAAACCAGGGCTCCCCCCTCTTCCCCCAGCCTGACCGTTTCCCGTAAGGCGAAACGGCCACGTGCCTCCACCGAGTCGTTAGACTCACAGGAGGCAACACCCCTGAAGATGGTCGCTAGGCCATCTTCCGGGGTTCCTAAAGCTGTCCCCCGAAAGGAGGACAGCAACAAAGGAGCTTCGGCTCCTTCGCCCACGCCCCGAGGTGGAGCGAGTGGCTTGGAGACGGTGGTTCCTCGAAAAGAGGGCCCCCCGCCTCCGAAGCCGCAACGCCCGCCTAAGGTTTCGAGGCGGAGGGAGGAAAAGACTCGCATGGCGCGCCCAACCTCCCCCAATAAGTCCTCGAAGGCGACAGCGCCCGGGGTTCTGCCCCCGGGAAGCGTACGGCCATTCCCGTGAGGGTCTTCAATTCGAGGAGGGCCCCCGCGTCTCCTCCGAGCTAGGCCTGGAGGGCATATTCCTTCAATGGAATTGCCGTGGACTCCGGGCCAACTGGGAGGAGCTGCGGAGGCTCGCCTCTTCCCGTTCCCCGTTAGCTATTTTTTTGCAGGAGACCATGCTAGGTGCCTGCCCCTCCCTGCCCTCCCGGGGTATAAGGGTCTTGCGACCCCACCACCGCGGGATGGCCGGGCTGGGGGATGCGCAGTTTACACCCGGCATGATGTCTCCGTTCTTCCTTTCTCTTTAGATACCTCCTTTCAGGCAGTGGCTGTGCAGCTGCACCTGGATAGGAGGTATACTATCATTTCTGCGTACATTCCACCGTCAGCTGACTTCGACGCGGGGGACTTCCGCCGCGTCGTTGCACGGTTGCCGATGCCCTATCTCTTGCTTGGAGATCTGAACGGCAGGCATAAATCCCAGGGGACAAGTCCTTGCCGATCTGATCGAAGAGCTTGAGATGGGTGTCCTAAACGTGGATAGGTTTACGCATCACTGTCCGAGAACCGCTTCATTTTCTTGCCTTGACCTATCTTTGTGCTCTTCGGATGCACAGCCTGATTTTGATTGGGGGGTGGTCGATGACCTCCATGGTAGTGATCACTTTCCCATTCAAATATCATTTTCATGGCAACTGCCGCCTGAGAGACCACCTCGATGGTGCTTGGCGCGGGCGCGGTGGCCTGCATTTCAGGAAATGACTGAATTCTCTATCTCAGTCGAGGAGTTTAGGTCGGTAGATGAGGCCGTTGAGTTCTTCTCCGGCAACCTCATCGCCGTGGGCCTGACTACTATTCCTAGGACGTCTGGCCGTTTTGCACGCCGACCACTCCCATGGTGGTCGGCCGAGTGTGAGACGGCCCTCAAACAGAAGCGTTATGCCTACATGCGCTATAAGCGCCGCCCGAACGATTTCAATGTCGCTGAATTTCGTCGGGCTAGGGCTAGGTTCCGGTATATTTCGAAGCACGCCCGCCGCTCTTCTTGGCGGGCATACGTGTCTTCACTTAACGGGAAGACCCCTTTAGCTGAGGTGTGGAAGCGAGTCAAAAGGATTCGGGGCAAGTTCTCGCAGGACCCCCCTCCCGTTCTCCAGGAGAATGGGACCGCAATCTCGGACCCCGCGTCCGTGGCGGAATCCTTAGCGACTGCTTGACCGCATTCTCTAGCCGTGATGCTGCTCCGCCAGCATTCAATGCACGTCGTGATGTCGCGGAAGGCCGCCGGCTGGACTTTACCTCCAGAGGCGGAGAACCCTTCAACGACAAGTTTACTGTGAGTGAGTTGCGTTCCGCTCTCGCTTCGTGCGCGGACACCGCCCATGGTCCGGACGATGTCCCGTACGCCATGCTTCGACACCTGGGTGAGCGAGGCATGGCCTTTCTGTTAGATTTGTTCAACAGGATCTGGGTGGAAGGTCTTCTCCAAGACTCCTGGCGAATCGCTACTGTGCTCGCCTTTCGCATGCCGGGGAGAGATCACTCTACTCCGACCGGTTTCCGCCCAATCTCTCTAACCTCTTGCGTGTGCAAGTTGATGGAGAAATTGGTAAATGTTAGATTAGCCTTTTTCCTGGACAGCGGAGGCCATCTGTCTTCCGCACAGTGCGGCTTCCGCAAATTCCACTCCACGTCGGATGCTCTGCTCCGACTGGAAAATGCAGTCTGCGAGGCTTTCCTTCGTAGACAGCACTACGCCACGGTCTTTTTCGATTTGGAGAAGGCCTATGATACCGCATGGCGATACGGTATCATGGAGACTCTCCACACGATGGGGGCGAGGGGACGCCTCCCAATGTTTATATCTGAATTTTTGCGAGATCGTCGATTCCGCGTACAGGTTGGGGGAGCTCTCTCCGGCCCAAAGGAGCAGGAAGAGGGTGTCCCGCAGGGAAGTGTCCTCAGTGTCACACTCTTTGCCCTGAGCATCAACGGCATCACCTCGGTGCTGCCGGAAGATGTTCTCGCTACGCTCTACGTGGACGACCTTTCGATCTCTTTTGGCGCGGCCCAGATGCCAACTCTGGAGCGTCGACTCCAACATGCATTGAACCGCGTCTCTCGCTATGCCGAAGCGCACAGGTTTCGGTTTTCTTTGGCCAAGACTAAGGTGGTGCACTTCTGCCGCCATCCACGGCTTCACCCCGACCACGAGTTGTTTCTTAATGGGGTGCGCCTGGATGTGGTGGAGACACACCGTTTCCTCGGTCTTGTATTCGACCGACGCCTCACCTGGGAGGCTCATATTCGCAGCCTTAGGGTCTCTTGTACCCGCGCCATGGACATACTCCGTTCCGTGACGTTCAGCGCTTGGGGCGCTGATAGGGCTTACTGCCCTACTTTTTTATCGATCCTTTGTTCGTTCGAAGCTCGACTACGGATGCGAGTTTTATGCATCCGCAGCCGAGCGTTTATTGCGGTAGGTAGATTCGATCCACCACACCGGCCTTAGCTTTGCGACCGGTGCCTTCTTCACTTCCATCATTGAGAGCCTGTTGGTAGATACTGGGGAGATGTCACTCGCTCTGTGCCGCATGCAGTGCATCACTCGCCTGTACGTTCGAGCCTGGCTCCTCCCTCAGTCGCCAACAGCTCTCACTGCATCCGCAGCTGATCTCGATGGTGTCTATGCCGCCGAGAGACGCCAGTCATTCCTTAATCCCTTTGGGTTTAGGGTCAGGAAACTCCTTCGAGAGCTAGATATAGCTCTCGGGCCGGTGGCGCTCCTGGTTCTGACCAGGATGCCACCCTGGAGGGTACCACATTTGGCTATTTGTCGCCACGCCTCTGCTCCCAAAGCTGGCTCGGCGCCGGGAGTGTTGCGTTCGACCTTTTTGCAGCACACATCGTGTCACGCTGGAACCGTGCCAGTGTATACGGATGGCTCCAAGTCCTAAGAGGGGGTCGGCTTCCACGCTGTATCCACTCCGTTTGAAGTCAGCGGGGCTCTGCCAGATGCTGCGTCTGTCTTCACGCTTGAGCTGGTGGCAATACACCACTCGGTACGGGAGATTACGCGACGTGCCCGGTTCGGAGACCGGATTGTGATCTATAGCGACTCACAAAGCGTCCTGAGTGCTCTCGCGGCATTGGAATCTCCGCATCCCCTGGTTCGCGATATCTGTGACGCCACGGTTATGGCGAGCCGGGCAGATGTCGAGATTATCTTCTGCTGGGTTCCTGGACATGTAGGAATTGCGGGGAATGAGCGCGCCAAAGAGTCCGCGAGGACTTTGCGACCGGACCAGCGTTTCGCTCTTCCTCACACCGACTACATGTCAGGAATACGGGCAGCTCTTCGGACTGCTTGGCAAAGAAGATGAGAGACGGTCGAAGGGAACTTAAAGTTGCGTGCCATTGCGCCGCGACTGTTCCCATGGACCTATCCCTCAATGCCGTTACGGCTTCAGTTTGCTTTCTGTCGTCTCCGAATCGCACACACTCGTGTGACGCCTCGCTATTTGTTGGAGCGCTCGCCTGCGCCCTATTGCGACGACTAGGTTGTCCCCCAGACTTTTCGGCACATTCTTGTCGAATGTCCCAGTATAGGTGATCTTCGCGCACGTTACATGTCCCGGTTCCGGGATGGGCGGGGTCGCTACCTCCTGTCCCTTGTACTCGGGTCGAGTGTGTGCACCATGACTGGTGAACTTTTGGGGGAAGGCCGGCCTTCTCCCTTGTATTTAGCTTGTTTTTTGATATTGTTGTTTGTTTGTTTTTTTTGTAGGTCGCAGGCTCCTTCGCCGGGGGGAGGGGGACCTCCCCCCGACTCTCGCGCTTGCTCCCTGATATTTATCCCCTTTTTATTGTTGTTTCTGTTAAATTTTTTATTTTAAAGCAGCCTAGAACTTGGCTGTTTGTTTGCGGCGACGTATGGCCAAGTGGGCAGTTGCCAGATAGCCCCTTGAAAAAAAAAAAATCTTTTAGCTCTGTGGACCTGTCTGTTTGTTTCCCTGATTGCTTCACTTAATTTCGATGGTCAATTCTTGACGATCTCCATGTGAGTGACCAATTTCCTATTGTCTTGTCGGCCCTTCAAGTTAGCCCTCATACAACCATGCCCCTTAAATGGGACTTAGGTCATGCAGATTGGGAAGGTTTCTAAGAGGCGTCCTTCACAAGTGCATCCTTGGGGGACCTTCAATGGAGTGGAGGTGGCAGTAGAATACTTTACATCGACTATCTACAATGCAGCAACACAGACCATCTCACGGAGGCGACCCGTGGCTCAACCGTGCCCTCGTGGACCTCGACGTGTACAACAGCTATCAAAAATTACAAGTTAGCCCATGCCCGATTCCGAAAGAACCCAACTTTGTGCAATAAGGATGACCGAAACCGAGCTCGTGCGCTTCGCCAAAGAACCCTTCGTCAAGCTCGCCGAAATTCATGGCGCAGATACGTTTCATCAATTTCCTCTATGACACCTACTGCTAAGATCTGGAAGAGGATTAATAAGATCAGGGGCCGTTATGCTGATCATCCTACCCCCACACTCGACTAAAACGATTTCTCGGACAATGACGGCCTAGCGGTCAGCAATGCTTTTGCTGACCATTTCCGCGCCGTCAACAGTGTTAGCCGTTACGATAAGGCTTTTCAATCCTACAAATCAAAGGAAGAATCTCATTCTCTCAACTTCACAACAAAATCTAACCCTCCATATAACGCTCTATTCAGCATCCATGAGCTGCGTAGTGCTTTGTTCCTTTGCAGATCTACTTCCCCTGTCCTTGACGAGATACATTTCGATATGATTCGGCACCTACATCTACACTCTACTCTCTTATTCCTTTATTTGTACAACCTTATATGGGTGAAGAGTTTTTACCCCTCATCATGGCGCATTAGGATTATCCTTTCCTTACTCAAACCAGCTGTTTGAGTAAGTTGCTAAAAAAAATGGTGTTGGAGCGCCTAAACTGGTCCTAGAAACCAATCACCTTCTCTTTACATTTCAATGTGGCTTTCGCAAAGGTCATACATAGTACACTTGACCTCTACGAGTACGTTTGGAGGGATCGGTCCGGAAAGCTTTCTCATTAAAGCACTGAGTCCTGGCCATATTATTCGATATCGAGAAAGCCTACGACACACATGGAGATACGGCATCTTGAAGCAGCTATACGTCTGGGGGATGAGAGGCCTTTTACCTTCATTTATTCAAAGTTTTTTTACCATCTCGATCCTTCAAGGTACGTGTTGGAGACGCATACTCTGACCTGCAACCCCAAGAGGAGGGAGTTCCTCAGGGCAGTGTTTTAAGTGTCTTATGTTTTATAATTGCCATCAATGATATTATTTCGTCTCTCCCAGAAGGTGTATCGGCAACTCTGTTTGTCGATGATTTAGCACTATACTGTTCCTCACCTCGCCTTTCATCAGCAGCGCGTCGGCTACAACTGGCGGTCGATGCTGTATCCAAAAGAGCAAACTTAAGGGATTCCGCTTTTCCACGACCAAAACCAAAGCAATGTATTTTCACCGAGGCAGAGGGGTTCTTGTTCCGCCATCTATATCCCTACAAGTCGAAGAAATAGAGTTCGTCTCCGAGTTTCGGTTTCTTGGCGTAACTCTCGATCCAAAGTTATCCTGGTTACCACACCTACGCCGACTTCGAACAGGCTGTCTGCGGGCTCTAGACATTTTGAAAGTCCTCTCACACACTTCGTGGGGCAGTGACCGACAAACATTGTGGACATTATACACAGCCCTCGTTCAATCCAAATTGGATTATGGCTGTCAAATTTACTCATCGGCTTTCCCTTCAGCCCTTAAAATGCTGAACCCCATTCGAAACCTTGGAGTTCGCCTTTCTAGTGGAGCCTTCCGTACTTCTCCTGTCAACAGCCTTTACTGCGAGAGTGGGGTACTCCCTTTGCCCTACCATAGACTTCAAATCTGCATGCGATACCTCTGCCGAGTACAGCAAGCCCCTGTATCAGAGGTCTACAGATGCCTGTATGCTGCCGAATCAACGGCGGCATATGATAAGTTGCCATCTTTACCCCGCCCTTTGAACCTTCGCATAGGAGATCATCTCTCTAACCTGGGTGCTCCAAGGGTCCTTACCCTTCCATCCTTACTGAACCCTAGGTGGCGTGCTCCTCTCCCCACAGTATGTACCAACATGTGGAGCCTGGAGAAGTCCTCCATGGACCCTCGCATCATTAAAAGCCTGTTCTTAGAGCATTCGATCTCCCACAAACAATGCTGCCCACTCTACACGGATGGCTCGAAGTCGGACGGTGGCGTGGGCGCCGCAGCCATCTAACCAGGAGGAGAATTCTTAACTTTATCTTTGCCGCCAGCAGCATCCATTTTTACCGCTGAACTTTCAGCAATCCTTTTAGCCTTTAGACTCATCCAAATTTTACCTTTTAGTGATTTTGTCATTTTTTCCGACTCAAGGAGTGTCTTACAATCAATTAGATCTTTTAATGCGTCCCATCCCGTGGTCACAGAAATTTGCAACTGGCTGATCCAAAATGCATCCCGATATAGAATTATTTTTTGCTGGGTTCCTGGGCATGTGGGGGTCCTGGGCAACGAGAAGGCTGATCGGCTGGCCCGCTCAGCACATTCTGTGTCCCCTGAGAACTCTGCTCTGCCTTTTAGGGACTACTTTCCTTCAATAAGAAAGTATATTTTTCAACTGTGGCAGAATGAATGGGATGACTGTTCATCATCCAAACTATACAAAATAAAAAATTCTATTCACTCTTGGCCCTCGACTTACTCACGGCCATCTTGTTTCGGGTGATGCCCATATCAGCCCTCGCTGTCGTTTTTGTGGTGGGGACCAATCGGTTGCCCACCTTTTATTGGATTGTAGCCATTTTACCATTCTCCGGTTGTCCTGTTTCCCGACCCTTTTAACTATTCCTCAACACACCCGTCTTCGATTCATATTGGCGGAGGAATCTTTTAACCCGTCGTTTTTTAAATTTTTGTCACAAAGTGGTCTCCTCCACCTTTTATAGATGATACTTCTCGTTTCACCCTAGCGGCCATATAGAATCCACTTGGATTGGGCAGCAACCCACCGGTAACTTATCTTAAATCTTAAATCTACAACCTCTCCCACAACTTTCTCTGGTCAGCCTCTAATTTCACAGGGTAGATACTGACCTTCTCAAGCCAACCACCCCGGATCGGGGCTGGGGGGAGAGGGGACATTGTTCCCTAACCCCTGAGTTCCGGTTCGGGATGGGTTTTTTTTAACAACCTGCTTCATCCCCACCCATACCTTCCTCACATCCCCTTTCCTCTCCTCTTCACATTCTATCAATTTTTCGCCGTGTCCAAGGTGGAGCCGCCATGCCGATGGACTGCCAGGCCACCAGGGGGGAGGGGTGGTCCCGAATGGCGGCGCCGGGCTTGTAAGCACCTCTCGCAGTGCGGGCAACTGCGAGAGGTGATGAGATATTGCGTCCCGTATTAAAAAGAGGGTCACCATGCCCATGTATGACAAAAAAAACAAAAAAAAACAACCCCCAACTTCCCCAAGAAAATCAACGGAGCCGCCCTCGGGCAGCTCCACCGAGAAAATGGAGGTCTCCCCTCCCCTTGTGCTTGCGCAAGGGACCCTCCATAATTCTTTAACCGGAGAGGAGGCTTACTCCTCTCCTACGCCTACGGGTGTAGGGGACTCCCCCTCACGCCCTTCTCTTGAGGTGCTTTCGGGCACTTCCCTATCTCCAGCGGCAGTGCCGACCGTCCCTCGTGCAAGCGGCTCGGTAGGGCAAACCCCCTTAGGGGGGAGAGGGAAGCCAGGCCCCTTCGGTCGCTTCCCTCAAAAGACCTGCTGGCAAGAATTTTAAACCTTGCTGGGGTCAAGGCCTGTGCCTCCCCACACAAGACTGGCGACACTGCGAAGGGGACCTGCGATGTCCTGGGAGGAGATGGCCAACTGGAGGCCCCTCCTGTGATAGACATGGTCCTTGAGGAGACCCAGCCTCAGACGGTAGGGCCTTCCATGGGGGGGAATCCGGGCTCAGCGCCAAGCACCGAACCCGAATCCGCCCCTATGCAAGGTCCTCCTCAAACGGCCGAGGGCTCCGAGGCAGTAAAAGGAGGGGAGGGATCTCCTCCGACAGGTGCCCCTACGACGACCAGGACCTTCTCCATTTCGGAGAGGGACCTGGCTGAGGCCGGCCCATCTGGCATGGGGGCTTCTGCCGGAGGAGGTGAGAAGCGGGTTCATTCCCCGCCCTCCTATCCTAAAAAGAAAAATACTAAAAAGACGAAGAAGACTCGGGGCTCCTCTCCATCCGCGGGGGCTGCGTTGACGGATGGGTCTGCTGCCACTTTGGCAAGCGACCAAGCCAAGATCGGCACATCGGGCCCCTCTACCCCCTCGTGTGCGGAGCCCCTGACCAAGACTAACACCAAGAGTGCACAGGGCGGAGCCTCGATGACATCGGAGCCCCTCATTCAGAGGTTACCTGGCGTTTTCGAGCCCGCTGGCTTCAAACGCTTCCTCGTTATTCGCTCCACTGATGGCACCATGTTGTCCAAGGGCAACATGATCCATCAGAGGAGAGGATTAGCTAGTGCAATTGGTAGAGAGCCGAAGGTAACCCGTTTCTCGGACGGGAGCCTTCTGGCGAATCCCGCCGAGGCGGCCAAGATAAGTGCTCTTCGGACACTTCATGGCATCCCGGTGATTGTGACGCCGCACTCTACCATGAACTTTGTGAAAGGAGTAGTTTATGCGAGGGAACTCGTTGACTACTCCATTGAAGACATCACACTAGAGCTGGCCGACCATGGGGCTGTCAAGGTCGAACGTGTGATGAGAAAACAGGGAGGGGCTTCGAGACCCACCCCTACACTCTTCGTCACGTTCGACTGTGACAAGCTCCCTGAGTCGGTGCGTGCCGGTTGGTACCGCTACCGCGTGAAGGCATTCGTGCCACTGCCGCGGCGGTGATATTACTGTCACCGTTGGGCCATACGAATCGCTCATGTAGATGTGCAAAGTCGGGGTCACCCGAAGTCTGTGTAAATTGCTCCAAGGTCGCACACGATAAGTCCAACTCGTGTGTGGCCAAGTGTGTCAATTGCGGAGAGCCGCACCCTGCTTCTTCGAAGCAATGTGGTGCATATCTCCTGGAGAAAGAAATCCTGGCCGTTCTGGCCCAGGATAGAATCTCATTCCGCGAGGCTAAGGACTTGGTCCTGGCGCGCCCAGCTCTGCCTGGGACGTCATATGCCTCAGTAGTTCGAAAGGCACCCTCTGCTCCTGGTCCATCCAGGCCAACGAGCACGGTTTTTTCCGCGCCCATTCGGAGCCCTTCTGCGGGCTCTACCCAACCCGGGCGCTCCCCTGGTAAAGCTGGCGGCAAAAAGGGTTCATACCCAGCCCCGGCTAAAACCAGGGCTCCCCCCTCTTCCCCCAGCGTGACCGTTTCCCGCAAGGCGAAACCGCCACGCGCCTCCACAGAGTCGTTAGACTCACAGGAGGCAACACCCCTGAAGATGGTCGCTAGGAAATCTTCGGGGGTTCCTAAAGCTGTCCCCCGAAAGGAGGACAGCAACAAAGGAGCTTCGGCTCCTTCGCCCACGCCCCGAGGTGGAGCGAGTGGCTCGGAGACGGTGGTTCCTCCAAAAGAGGCCCCCCCGCCTCCGAAGCCGCAGCGCCCGCCTAAGGTTTCGAGGCGGAGGGAGGAAAAGACTCGCATGGCGAGCCCAACCTCCCCCAATAAGTCCTCGAAGGCGACAGCGCCTCCAGCGCTTTGTCCGGCCAACAGCGCCCGGGGTTCTGCCCCCGGGAAGCGTACGGCCATTCCCGTGAGGGTCTTCAATTCGAGGAGCACCCCCGCGTCTCCTCCGAGCTAGGCCTGGAGGGCATATTCCTTCAATGGAATTGCCGTGGACTCCGGGCCAACTGGGAGGAGCTGCGGAGGCTCGCCTCTTCCCTTTTCCCGTTAGCTATTTTTTTGCAGGAAACCATGCTAGGCGCGTGTCCCCTGCCTGCCCTCCCGGGGTATAAGGGTCTTGCGACCCCACCACCGCGGGATAGCCGGGCTGGGGGATGCGCGGTTTACACCCGGCATGATGTCTCCGTTCTTCCTTTCTCTTTAGATACCTCCTTTCAGGCAGTGGCTGTGAAGCTGCACCTGGATAGGAGGTATACTATCATTTCTGCGTACATTCCATTGTCAGCTGACTTCGACGCGGGGGACTTCCGCCGCGTCGTGGCACGGTTGCCGAGGCCCTATCTCTTGCTTGGAGATCTGAACGGCAGGCATCCTCTCTGGGGAGATTACTCCATAAATCCCCCCGTAAGGGGCGCGGCGATTTGCCATCCTGGCCGCCGTGCTGACGGGATCCAGCGCTCCGTCCGGCCCCAGCTTAGCCTCTCTTCCTTCCTTCAGATAGCCCCATTTCTTTTCTACCTCGTCGCTTTTCATACAACCTCTCCCACAACTTTTTCTGGTCAGCCTCTAATTTCACAGGGTAGAATGCTGACCTTCTTCTCAAGCCAACCACCCCGGATGGGGGCTGAGGGGGGGAGGGGACATTGTTCCCTAACCCCTCAGCTCCGGTTCGGGATGGGGGTTTTTTAACAACCTGCTTCATCCCCACCCATACCTTCCTCACATCCCTTTTCCTCTCCTCTTCACAACCTATATTTTTTACGCCGTGTTCAAGGTGGAGCCGCCATGCCGAAGGACTGCCAGGCCACCAGGCGGGAGGGGTGGTCCCGAATGGCGGCGCCTGGCTCTGCCGGGCTTGAAAGCACCTCTCGCAGTGCGGGCAACTGCGAGAGGTGATGAGCTATTGCGTCCCGTAATAAAAAGAGGGTCACCATGCCCATGAATGAAAAAAAACCCCAAAAAACCCAACCCCCAACTTCCCCAAGAAAATCAACGGAGCCGCCCTCGGGCAGCTCCACCGAGAAAATGGAGGTCCCCCCCCTTGTGCTTGCGCAAGGGACCCTCCATAATTCTTTAACCGGAGAGGAGGCTTACTCCTCTCCTACGCCTACGGGTGTAGGGGACTCCCCCTCACCCCCTTCTCTGGAGGTGCTTTCGGGCACCTCCCTATCTCCAGCGGCAGTCCCTCCTTTGCTTTCTAAGGGGACTGCCAAGAAAGCCAGCAGGCAGCCCATTGCCGACCGCCCCTCGTGCAAGCGGCTCGGTAGGGCAAACCCCCTTAAGGGGGAGAGGGAAGCCAGGCCCCTTCGGTCGCTTCCCTCAAAAGACCTGCTGGCAAGAATTTTAAACCTTGCTGGGGTCAAGGCCTGTGCCTCCCCACACCACCTGACTAGTGACAATACTGCCAAGGGGACCTGCGATGTCCTGGGAGGGGATGGCCAACTGGAGGCCCCTCCTGTGATAGACATGGTCCTTGAGGAGACCCAGCCTCAGACGGTAGGGCCTTCCATGGGGGGGAATTCGGGCTCGGCGCCAAGCACCGAACCCGAATCCGCCCCTATGCAAGGTCCTCCTCAAATGGCTGAGGGCTCCGAGGCAGTAAAAGGAGGGGAGGGATCTCCTCCGACAGGTGCCCCTACGACAACCTGGACCTTCTCCATTTCGGAGAGGGACCTGGCTGAGGCTGGTCCATCTGGCCTGGGGACTTCTGCCGGCGGAGGTGAAAAGCGGGTTCATTCCCCGCGCTCCTCTCCGAAAAAGAAAAAGAAAAAGACTAAAAAGACAAAAAAGACTCGAGGCTCCTCTCCATCCGCGGGGGCTGCGGGGACGGATGGGTCTGCTGCCACTCTGGCAAGCGACCAAGCCAAGATCGGCACATCCGCCCCCTCTGCCCCCCCGGTTGCGGAGCCCCTGACAAAGAAGACTAATACCAAGAGTGCACAGGGCGGAGCCTCGATGACATCGGGGCCCCTGATTCAGAGGTTACCTGGCGTTTTCGAGCCCGCTGGCTTCAAACGCTTCCTCGTTATTCGCTCCACTGATGGCACCATGTTGTCCAAGGGCAACATGATCCATCAGAGGAGAGGATTAGCTAGTGCAATTGGTAGAGAGCCGAAGGTAACCCTTTTCTCGGACGGGAGCCTTCTGGCGAATGCGGCGAATCCCGCCGAGGCGGCCAAGATAAGTGCTCTTCGGACACTTCATGGCACCCCGGTGAGTGTGACGCCGCACTCTACCATGAACTTTGTGAAAGGAGTAGTTTATGCGAGGGAACTCGTTGACTACTCCATTGAGGACATCACCTTAGAGCTGGCCGACCATGGGGCGGTCAAGGTCGAACGTGTGATGAGAAAACAGGGAGGGGCCTTGAGACCCACCTCTACACTCTTCGTCACGTTCGACTGTGACAAGCTCCCTGAGTCGGTGCGTGCCGGTTGGTACCGCTACCGCGTGAAGGCATTCGTGCCACTGCCGCGGCGGTGCTATTACTGTCACCGCTTCGGCAATACGAATCGATCATGTAGACGTGCAAAATCGGGGTCACCCGAAGTCTGTGTAAATTGCTCCAAGGTCGCACACGATAAGTCCAAATCGTGCGTGGCCAAGTGTGTCAATTGCGGAGAGCCGCACCCTGCTTCTTCGAAGCAATGTGGTGCATATCTCCTTGAGAAAGAAATCCTGGCCGTTCAGGCCCAGGATCGACTCTCATTCCGCGAGGCTAAGGACTTGGTCCTGGCGCGCCCGGCTCTGCCTGGGACGTCATATGCCTCAATAGTTAGAAAGGCACCCTCTGCTCCTGGCCCATCCAGGCCAACGAGCACGGTTGTTTCCGCGCCCATTCGGAGCCTTTCTGCGGGCTCTACCCAACCCGGGCGCTCCCCTGGTAAAGCTGGCGGCAAAAAGGGTTCATACCCTGCCCGGCTAAAACCAGGGCTCCCCGCTCTTCCCCCAGCGTGACCGTTTCCCGTAAGGCGAAACGGCCACGTGCCTCCACCGAGTCGTTAGACTCACAGGAGGCAACACCCCTGAAGATGGTCGCTAGGCCATCTTCCGGGGTTCCTAAAGCTGTCCCCCGAAAGGAGGACAGCAACAAAGGAGCTTCGGCTCCTTCGCCCACGCCCCGAGGTGGAGCGAGTGGCTTGGAGACGGTGGTTCCTCGAAAAGAGGGCCCCCCGCCTCCGAACCCGCAACGCCCGCCTAAGGTTTCGAGGCGGAGGGAGGAAAAGACTCGCATGGCGAGCCCAACCTCCCCCAATAAGTCCTCGAAGGCGACAGCGCCTTCAGCGCCCGGGGTTCTGCCCCCGGGAAGCGTACGGCCATTCCCGTGAGGGTCTTCAATTCGAGGAGGGCCCCCGCGTCTCCTCCGAGCTAGGCCTGGAGGGCATATTCCTTCAATGGAATTGCCGTGGACTCCGGGCCAACTGGGAGGAGCTGCGGAGGCTCGTCTCGTCCCGTTCCCCGTTAGCTATTTTTTTGCAGGAGACTATGCTAGGTGCGTGCCCCCTCCCTGCCCTCCCGGGGTATAAGGGTCTTGCGACCCCACCACCGCGGGATGGCCGGGCTGGGGGATGCGCAGTTTACACCCGGCATGATGTCTCCGTTCATCCTTTCTCTTTAGATACCTCCTTTCAGGCAGTGGCTGTGCAGCTGCACCTGGATAGGAGGTATACTATCATTTCTGCGTACATTCCACCGTCAGCTGACTTCGACGCGGGGGACTTCCGCCGCGTCGTTGCACGGTTGCCGAGGCCCTATCTCTTGCTTGGAGATCTGAACGGCAGGCATCCTCTCTGGGGAGATTACTCCATAAATCCCAGGGGACAAGTCCTTGCCGATCTGATCGAAGAGCTTGAGATGGGTGTCCTAAACGTGGATGAGTTTACGCATCACTGTCCGAGAACCGATTCATTTTCTTGCCTTGACCTATCTTTGTGCTCTTCGGATGCACAGCCTGATTTTGATTGGGGGGTGGTCGATGACCTCCATGGTAGTGATCACTTTCCCATCCAAATATCATTTTCAGGGCAACTGCCGCCTGAGAGACCACCTCGGTGGTGCTTGGCGCGGGCGCGGTGGCCTGCATTTCAGGAAATGACTGAATTCTCTATCTCAGTCGAGGAGTTTAGGTCGGTAGATGATGCCGTTGAGTTCTTCTCCGGCAACCTCATCGCCGTGGGCCTGACTACTATTCCTAGGACGTCTGGCCGTTTTGCACGCCGACCACTCCCATGGTGGTCGGCCGAGTGTGAGACGGCCCTCAAACAGAAGCGTTATGCCTACATGCGCTATAAGCGCCGCCCGAACGATTTCACTGTCGCTGAATTTCGTCGGGCTAGGGCTAGGTTCCGGTATATTTCGAAGCACGCCCGCCGCTCTTCTTGGCGGGCATACGTGTCTTCACTTAACGGGAAGACCCCTTTAGCTGAGGTGTGGAAGCGAGTCAAAAGGATTCGGGGCAAGTTCTCGCAGGACCCCCCTCCCGTTCTCCAGGAGAATGGGACCGCAATCTCGGACCCCGCGTCCGTGGCGGAATCCTTAGCGACCGCATTCTCTAGCCGTGATGCTGCTCCGCCAGCATTCAATGCACGTCGTGATGTCGCGGAAGGCCGCCGGCTGGACTTTACCTCCAGTGGCGGAGAACCCTTCAACGACAAGTTTACTGTGAGTGAGTTGCGTTCCGCTCTCGCTTCGTGCGCGGACACCGCCCATGGTCCGGACGATGTCCCGTACGCCATGCTTCGACACCTGGGTGAGCGAGG
Organism: Ceratothoa steindachneri; assembly: GCA_963969495.1. Classification (NCBI taxonomy): domain Eukaryota; kingdom Metazoa; phylum Arthropoda; class Malacostraca; order Isopoda; family Cymothoidae; genus Ceratothoa; species Ceratothoa steindachneri. The sequence goes on along the minus strand of OZ018321.1, from coordinate 4,135,039 downwards.
CATGGCCTTTCTGTTAGATTTGTTCAACAGGATCTGGGTGGAAGGTCTTCTCCCAGACTCCTGGCGAATCGCTACTGTGCTCGCCTTTCGCAAACCGGGGAGAGATCACTCTACTCCGACCGGTTTCCGCCCAATCTCTCTAACCTCTTGCGTGTGCAAGTTGATGGAGAAATTGGTAAATGTTAGATTAGCTTTTTTCCTGGACAGCGGAGGCCATCTGTCTTCCGCACAGTGCGGCTTCCGCAAGTTCCACTCCACGTCGGATGCTCTGTTCCGACTGGAAAATGCCGTCTGCGAGGCTTTCCTTCGTAGACAGCACTACGCCACGGTGTTTTTCGATCTGGAGAAGGCCTATGATACCGCATGGCGATACGGTATCATGGAGACTCTCCACACGATGGGGGCGAGGGGACGCCTCCCAATGTTTATATCTGAATTTTTGCGAGATCGTCGATTCCGCGTACGGGTGGGGGGAGCTCTCTCCGGCCCAAAGGAGCAGGAAGAGGGTGTCCCGCAGGGAAGTGTCCTCAGTGTCACACTCTTTGCCCTGAGCATCAACGGCATCACCTCGGTGCTGCCGGAAGATGTTCTCGCTACGCTCTACGTGGACGACCTTTCGATCTCTTTTGGCGCGGCCCAGATGCCAACTCTGGAGCGTCGACTCCAACAGGCATTGAACCGCGTCTCTCGCTATGCCGAAGCGCACAGGTTTCGGTTTTCTTTGGCCAAGACTAAGGTGGTGCACTTCTGCCGCCATCCACGGCTTCACCCCGACCCAGATTTGTTTCTTAATGGGGTGCGCCTGGATGTGGTTGAGTCGCACCGTTTCCTTGGTCTTGTATTCGACCGACGCCTCACCTGGGAGGCTCATATTCGCAGCCTTAGGGTCTCTTGTACCCGCGCCATGGACATTCTCCGTTCCGTGACGTTCAGCGCTTGGGGCGCTGATAGGGCTACCGCCCTACTTTTTTATCGATCCTTTGTTCGCTCGAAGCTCGACTACGGATGCGAGTTTTATGCATCCGCAGCCGAGCGTTTATTGCGGAAGGTGGATTCGATCCACCACACCGGCCTTCGCCTTGCGACCGGTGCCTTCCGCACTTCCCCCATTGAGAGCCTGTTGGTCGATGCTGGGGAGATGCCACTCGCTCTGCGCCGCGTGCAGTGCATCACTCGCCTGTACGCGCGAGCCCGGCGCCTCTCTCAGTCGCCAACAGCTCTCACTGCATCCGCAGCTGATCTCGATGGTGCCTATGCCGCCGAGAGACGCCAGTCATACCCTAAGCCCTTTGGGTTTAGGGCCAGGAAACTCCTTCGAGAGGTAGATATAGCTCTCGGGCCGGTGGCGCCCCTGGTTCTGCCCAGGACGCCACCCTGGAGGGTACCACATTTGGCTATTTGTCGCCACGCCTCTGCTCCCAAAGCTTGTACTGCGCCGGGAGTATTGCGTTCGACCTTTTTGGAGCACACATCGTGTCACGCTGGAACCGTGCCAGTGTATACGGATGGCTCCAAGTCCCAAGAGGGGGTCGGCTTCCACGCCGTATCCCCTCTGTTTGAAGTCAGCGGGGCTCTACCAGGCGCTGCGTCTGTCTTCACGGCCGAGCTGGTGGCAATACACCACTCGGTACGGGAGATTACGCGACGTGCCCGGTTCGGAGACCGGATTGTGATCTATAGCGACTCACAAAGTGCCCTGAGTGCTCTCGTGGCATTGGAATCTCCGCATCCCCTGGTTCGCGATATCTGTGACGCCACGGTTTTGGCGAGCCGGGCAGATTTCGAGATTATCTTCTGCTGGTTTCCTGGACATGTTTTCTAATTGCGGGGAATGAGGGCGCCAAAGAGTCCGCGAGGACTCTGCGACCGGACCAGCGTTTCGCTCTTCCTCACACCGACTACATGGCAGGAATACGGGCAGCTCTTCGGACTGCTTGGCAAAGAAGATGGGAGACGGTCGAAGGGAACTTAAAGTTGCGTGCCATTGCGCCGCGACTGTTCCCATGGACCTATCCCCCAATGCCGCGGCGGCTTCAGGTTGCTTTCTGTCGTCTCCGAATCGGACACACTCGTGTGACGCATCGCTATCTGGTGGAGCGCTCGCCTGCGCCCAATTGCAACGACTGCGTCGTCCCCCAGACTGTTCGGCACATTCTTGTCGAATGTCCCAGTCTGGGTGATCTTCGCGCACGACACCTGTCCCGGTACCGGGATGGGCGGGGTCGCTACCGCCTGTCCCTTGTACTCGGGACGAGTGCGTGCACTTTGACTGGTGGACTTGCTGACTTTTTGGGGGAGGCCGGCCTTCTCCCTTTTATTTAACCAGGTTTAATTTTTGTTGTTGTTGTTTTTGTTATTGTTTTGTTATTGTTACTTCTTTTTTGTTGTTCCCTGTTCCATTTTTTAAAGTAGCCTAGAACTAGGCTGTTTGTTTACGGCGACTTATGCTTAAGTCGGCAGTCGCCAGATAGCCCCTTAATTAAAAAAAAAAAAAAAAATCCATACTTCTCCTGTCAACAGCCTTTACTGCGAGAGCTGGGTACTTCCTTTGCTATACCATAGACTTCAAATCTGCATGCGATACCTCTGCCGAGTACAGCAAGCCCCTGTATCAGAGACCTACAGATGACTGTATGCTGCCGAATCAACGGCGGTATATGATAAGTTGCCATCTTTACCCCGCCCCTCATCTCTCTAACCTGGGTGCTCCAAAGGTCCTTACCCTTCCATCCTTACTGACCCCTAGTTGGCGTGCTCCTCTCCCCACAGTATGTACTAGCATGTGGAGCCTGGAGAAGTCTTTTATGGACCCTCGGATCATTAAGAGCCTGTCCTTAGAGCATTCGACCTCACACAAACAATGCTGCCCATTATACACGGATGGCTCTAAGTTGGACGGTGGCGTGGGCGCCGCAGCCATCTACCCAGGAAGAGAATTCCCAACTCTATCTTTGCCGCAGGCAGCATCCATTTTTACCGCTGAACTTTCAGCAATCCTTTTAGCCTTTAGACTCATCCAAATTTTACATTTTAGTGATTTTGTCATTTTTCCGACTCAAGGAGTGTTTTACAGTCAATTAGATTTTTTAATGCGTCCCATCCCTTAGTCACATAAATTTGCAACTGGCTGATCCAAAATGCGTCCCGATATAGATTTATTTTTTTCCTGGGTCCCTGGGCATGTGGGGGTCCTGGGCAACGAGAGGGCTGATCGGCTGGCCCGCTCAGCACATTCTGTTTCCTGAGAACACGGCTCTGCCTTTTAGGGACTACTTTCCTTCAATAAGAAAATATATTTTTCAACTGTGGCAGAATGAATGGGATGACCGTTCCTCATCGAAACTATACAAAATTAAAAATTCTATTCACTCTTGGCCCTCGAGCCGTCATAGAATGCGATCGTTAGAGGTGGCCCTTTGCCGAGTTCGCATTGGCCACACGAGACTTACTCACAGCCATCTTGTTTCGGGTGATGTTCATATCAGCCCTTGCTGTCGTTTTTGCGGTGGGGACCAATCGGTTGCCCACCTTTTATTGTATTGCACGCATTTCACCATTCTCCGGTTGTCCTGTTTCCCGACTCTTTTAACTATCCCTCAACACACCCGTCTTCGATTCATATTGGCGGAGGAATCTTTTAACCCATTGTTTTTATTTTTTTTCACAAAGTGGTCTCCTCCACCTTTTATAGATGATATGCCTCGTTTTATCCTAGCTGCCATATAGAATCCACTTAGATTGGGCAGCAACCCACTGGTTCCTTACCTTAAACCCTTAAACCCAATGAACTGTAACGCCCGCAAAACTACGGTGACTAGTTGACCAAATACCCGCAGTAAGACATAAGTAAGAGGTGCTGTCTAGTTTATTCTTCAGTAAAACTCTTGTCACTTTCTCTTCTTCTATAAGATTTCGGCCTATCGTCCGCCTTGAAATGACGTCAACTGAAGAATTTAAACTTGCGCTAGTGGAATGTGTGATTATTGTGAGTGAAATTGATTTTCACAGTGAAATGAGAATCTATAGTATGCATATAAAATTTTACATATAAATTGTAGCTATATGAATATCTTCTAGCTATATAGGACTAGCACATTAATTCATAAATATATTATTAGGCCTCAAATTCAGAATTACATAGTAAGATATTGGCTTCCAGTATTGTTAGTAATATATACATTATCAAGCTTTATTTCCTACATTTTTGACGGGCGGGCATGCTAGTTTTGACATAATGATATACAGGTATTGCTACTATAACGAAATACATCGTTATAGGAATTCATCTAATAACTACATATTTTCGATCAATAATTGTACTAATTATTCATGAAAAATGTTTATTCAATAATATCTTCAAGTAAATGATAACGCGCTTTAAGAATATATGTATGTGAATTCTCATGAAATTATTGCAATATATCAACCTATGTTGTTTTATTTAACTTCGTTATATAGCCTACGTAGTGGCCAATGATCCGAACGCTTTAGTATTCGGTCGTGATACTATAATACTATAATTGTAAACAACATCTGTAACTCAGAACTCACCTTTAATTAATCTTGCAAAAGCTGGTTGCTCCATGGTTGATAGGAGATGCCCACCTTGTATGATAAAATCTTCAATTAGCTTATCACCAACAGATTGTTTGACCTTCTTACTATTCACCACAAAACACTTCGGTAATGTCCTTACTTTAACACCGCTGCAAGAAGGACCATCCTCTAATAGTGAACATTTTATTTTTGAATCTTTTCTTTGAGCTGTCATGTATTTATCCGCATTTTTCACCAAAGCAGGATGCTTTCTCTGTTGATAAATGTACATGATCAGATAATTATCTAATAATTATTGAAGGACATTTGTTTCACGTTGCCATAATTTACGTTAAATTCAATCAGCATATACTATAAATAAAAGTGTTGCAAATGGAAGCAGGTAGGTTCGTGCATGGTAAACCTACGCTACTTAACATTATCGTTAACTACTAGCAATTTTGCTATTTTTTAAAAATAAGAAATAGTGAAACTTGTCAATTCAATTAAGTATCATATAATTAGCTTTAATAAATTCTTACCTTCAAATGAATGCGTAGATTGGAATTAGCATTGCTCGCTGCAGAGATTTTGCCATTGCATGATGTACATACACACTTTTTTCCGTCAGAAGATTTCACTCTAAAAGATTTACCATCTAGTAAAGGATGACTATAATTACAAAATTCTTTATCTTCCTCGTATTTATTATAGTCTAATCTCTCCATTTCACATTTTCGAAGAAGCTAAAGTTGCCATGCAGCAGTTGAAATAATGCTGAGTGCTCTCACTATACAACCGAACACAACTGTGACTTTCTTTGTAATTGAATTTGAACTGATGTAAGTAATCTTTCCTCGCCGGCTCTTGCAGTTAACCGTTTGTGTCATACAATTTGTGACAAGCTAAAACATGCATTACACGTTCTTAACAGCTATATAAACCTATTATCAGTAAAGTATTTAAATACATGATCTCAAATATATTTACAATTTTATGTACATAAATGTATTTAAATACTGCCCACCTCTAGTGCGGCGTCACACTCAACTGCGTATCATTAAGTGTCCGAAAGACACTAATGATGGCCGCCTCGGTGGGATATAACTCATTCACCACAAGTATCCCGCCACTACAAACGCGTCACCTTCGGCACTCTACCAATCAAACTACCTAATGCTCTCCGCTGATGTTGGCATCAGTGGAGCAAATAACAATAAATCGTTTGAAGACAGTGTGCTAAAAAACGCCAGGTAGTCTCTCAATGAGTGGCCCCGACGTAATCGAGATTCTGTTCAGCGCACTTTCGAATTTGGTCTTGGTATGTGCCCCAGATCCGAGGATGCCTCAGTGCCGGACGTGCCGATTTGGCCTACTGTTCATTTGCCGTAACGGCGTCGGACCCGTTCGGTCCCGGATCTCACTCGAAACGAGAGTAACCCTGAGACCTCTTTGTCTTACTCTTACTTCTTTTTTTCGGGAGGGGGGGGGGGGAAATGATGGAGAGTTAATCCACTTCTCTCCACCGCCGTAAGGATGTCTTGGCTGTTAAAGGTGCACCAAACAGAGAAGGTCGCGCCTCTCCTTGTGATTCATCGGAGACCCAAATTTAACAGAAGTGAAGCTTGCTCAGGGGCAACCCCCCAGCAATGTCTAAATACATGACTGCAGGGGCCACGATACGACGAGTCCGCGTTCCCTTGCCTCCCTAAGGGGGTTAGCCCTATCAAGTTGCTTTTCACCAGAAGTGGTCGATTTTGCGCCGTCTGCCTATGCTTTGAAGTCCCCTCTAATACCAAAGGGGGTACTGCCATTACCTTCCCTACCTCTCTGGGGCCTTTTCTTTCTTCAGAGGTTGGTACAGAGAGATTCTAGCCTGCTTGTGGCGAGGTGGGTCAGCCCTAGGGCCATTAGGTGTTACATGGTGCTACGAACCAGACTTTTAATATATCACCCCCCCCCCCTCCTATTACTTTATTTTACTGGCCTTTATTTCCAGGTCTTTTTTTCTCCTATCTAGTGACCCTGACGGTTACCTGACCTCTGCTTGTTTGTTTTTTTTCCGGAGTAATTCTGAATTGTTCTTTCATGAAGGTCGGAGGAGGCTAGGCATCTCCACCGCCTTCGTCTGCCGATGCCCAAGGAAAAACCCATCATTAGCCCCCTTTCTCCAAGAGGACACACCGTAAGGGGCGGGGCGATTTGCATTTCTTGCCGCAGTGCTGAAGGGACTCAGCGCCCCATCCGACACCATCTTAGCCTCTTCTCATTCTTTCAGCCAGCCTGTATTTCTCCACCACCTTCTCACTTCCTCTACAACCTCTCCCACAACTTTTTCTGGTCGGCCTCTATTTTCACAGGGTAGATGCAGACTTTCTTTTCGAGCCAACTATCCCGGATCTGGGCTGATGGGGGAGGGGACAATGTTCCCTATACCCCGAGCTCCGGTTTGGAATTGTGGGTTTTTAACAACCTGCTTCATCCCCACCCATAACTTCCTCACATCCCTTTTCCTTCTCACTTCACTATCTATTTTTTTACGCCATGCCTAAGGTGGGGCCGCCATCCCGAATGGCTGCCAGGTCACCAGGCGGGAGGGGTGGCCTTAAATGGAGGCACCTGGCTCTGCCAGCCCCATACTCACCCCTCGCAGAGCGGGCCACTGCGATGGGTGATTAGATAAACGGAGCCTCCTTCGGGCAGCTACACAGAAAAAATGGAGCCCCACCTGTGCTCTCGCAGGGGACCCTCCAAATCTGTTTAACCAGAGAGAAGGCTTACTCCTCTCCTTCGCCTATGGGTACAAGGGACTCCCACTCAACCCTTTACCTGGAGGTGCATGCGGGCACCTCCCTCTTTTCAGCGGCAGTCCCCCCTTTTCTTTCCAAGGGGACTGCCAAGAAATCCAGCAGGCAGCCCATACCAGACCGCTTCCCATTGAAGCTGCTCGGTAGGGCAAACCACATTAGGAGGGAGAGGGAAGCCAGGCCCCATCGGTTGCTGCCCTCAAAAGACCTGCTGGCTAGAATATTAAGCCTAGCGGGGCTCATGGCCTGTGCCGCCCCAGACTCGAATCGTGACACCGCTGCCAATGGGACCTGTGATGTCCTGGGAGGGAGAGGGGTGCAAACGGAGGGCTCTCCCGCCCCCGAGATAGCCATGGTCCTTGAGGCAATCCAGATTCAGACGGTAGGGCCTTCCAAGGGGGCGAATCCAAGCTCGGCGCCAAGCACCGAACTCGAGTCCGCCCCTATACAAGGTCCTCCTCAGACGACTCGGGTCTCCAAGGCGGTACAAGTCGGGTAGGAATCTACTGTTTCGGCTGGTGCCCGTGCGACCGCCAGGACTTTCTCCATCTCGGAGAAAGACCTTGCTGAGGCCGGTCCATCCGGCCTGGGGGCTTCTGCCGGAGCAGGAGAGAAGCGGGTTCATTCCCCGCCCTCCTCTCCTATAAGGAAGAAAAAAAGAAAAACTAAAAAGAGTCGGGGCTCATCTGGATCCGCGGGGGCTGCGCGGGCGTATGGGTCTGCTGCCACTTTGGTAAGCGACCAAGCCAAGATCGGCACATCCGGCCTCTCTGTCCCCTCACCATTTGCGGAGCCACCGGCCTAAGACCAAAAGTGCTAGTGCGCGAGTAGAGCCTCGATTACAACGGGGCCCCTCATTCAGAGACTACCCGGCGTTTTCGAGCACGCTGGCTTCAAACGCTTCCTAGTTATTCCTTCCACTGATGGCAGCATGTTGGCTTAGGGCAACATGATCCCATCATAGGAGAGCTTTATCTGCTGTGATTGGTAGAGAGCCGAAGGTGAACCGTTTCTCGGACGGGAGCATTTTGGCGAATGCGTCGAATCCCTCCGAGGCGGCCATGATTAGTGCCCTTCGGACACTTGATGGCACGCCTGTGAGTGTGACGCCGTACTCTACCATGAACTTTGTGAAAGTAGTAGTTTATGCGAAGAAACTTATGGAATACACCAGAGATGACATCACCTTATAGCTGGCCGACCATGGGGCATTCAAGGTCGAACGTGTGATGAAAAAACAGGGAGAGGCCTCGAGAGCCACCACTACACTCTTCGTCATGTTCGACTGTGACAAGCTCCCTGCGTTGGTGCGTGCCGGTTCGTATCGTTACCGCGTGAAGGCATTCGTGCCACGGCCGCGGGGGTGCTCTTTCTGCCACCGCTTCGGCCATACTAATCGCTCCTGTCGACGTGCATGGTCGGGATTACCAGAAACCTGTCTAAGTTGCTCCAAGGCTGCACACGATAAGTCCAAATCGTGTGTGACCAAGTGGGTCAATTGCAGAGAGCCGCACCCCGCTTCATCGAAGCAATGTGGTGCGTATCTCCTTTAGGGGGAAATCCTGGCCGTTCATGCTCAGGATTGTCTCTCATTTCGCGAGGCTAATGACTTGGTCCTGGCGTGAAGGCCCGACCCTGGACGTTCTATGTTGAAACAAACATTCTCAGCTCTTGGCCCCTCCAGACCTACTAATACGGTCGTTTCCACGCCCATTCGGAAGCCTTCTGCGAATTTTACCCACCCAGGGCGCTTTCCTGGTAAAGCTGGCGGCACAAAGTGTCGACACTCAGCCCCGGCATTAACCAGGGCTCCTCACCCCAACTCTCCCCAGCGTGACCGTTTCCCGTAAGCCGAAACGGCCACGCGCTTCCACCGAGTCGTTAAACTCACAGGAGAAAACACCCCTGAAGGTAGTCGCTAGGCCATCTTCCGGTATTCTTAAAGCTGCCTCCCGTAAAGAGCACATCAACAAAGGAGCTTCAGCTCCTTCGCCCACGCTCAAAGGTGGGCTGGGTGGCTCGTAGATGGTTTATCCTTGAAAAGAGGGCCCGAAGCTGCCCCGCCCGCCATAGCTTTCGAGGCGGAAGGAGAATGTCGTACGGCCATTCCCGTGAGGGTCTTCTGTTTGAAGAGGGCCCCACGTCTCCTCCAAGCTAGGCCTGGAGGGCCTATTCCTTCAATAGAATTTCCGCAGACTCCGGGCCAACTGGGAGGTGCTGCGGAGGCTCGTCTCCTCCTGTACTCAGTTATCTTTTTGCTGGGGACCATGCTGGGCGCATGCCCCCTGCCTACCATCCAAGGGTATAAGGGTTTTGCGACCACACTACCACGGGATGGAGGCCGGGCGGGAGGATGTGCGATTTACACACTGAATGATGTCTCCGTTCTTCTCTTCGCTCTACACATCTCCTATCAAGCAGTAGCTGATACATTCCATCGTCAGCCGACCTCGAGGCGGGGGGATTTCCGCCGCTTCGTGGCACGGTTGCCTAGCACCTTTCTTTTGCTCGGAGATTTAAACAGTAGACACTCCCTCTGGGGAGACTACTCTATCAATCCCTGATGTCAAGTCCTTGCCGATCTGATCGACGAGCTTGACATGCGTGAACTAAATGTGGATGAGTTTACGCATTATGCCCGAGAAGCGCTTCATTTTCCTGCCTCGATCGATCTTTGTGCTCTCCGGGTGCACAGCCTGATTTTGATTGGGTGGTGGTCGATGACCTCCATGGTAGTGATCACTACCATGGTGCTTGGCGCGGTGGCCAGCATTTGAGGAAATGAATGAATTCTCTCTCAGTCGAGGAGTTTAGGTCGGTAGATGAGGCCGTCAAGTTCTCCAGTAAACTCATCCCCGCGGGCCTAACTAATATTCCTAGAAGGTCTGGCAGAGGGGACTCCTCCCAAACTTTATATCTGTATATTTGCGAGATCGTCGATTCCGCGTACGGATTGGGGTAGCTCTCTCCGGCCCAATGGATCAGGAACAGGGTGTTCCGCAGGGAAGTATCCTCAACGTCACACTCTTTGCCCTGAACATCAATGGCATCACCTTGGTGCTGCCGGAAGATGTTCTCGCTACGCTCTACGTGGAAGAACTTTCGATCTCTTTTGGCGCGTCCCAGATGCCATCTCTGGAGCGTCGACTCCAACAGGCATTGAACCGCGTCTCTCGCTATGCCGAAGCGCACAGGTTTCGGTTTTCTTTGGCCAAGACTAAGGTGGTGCACTTCTGCCGCCATCCTCTGCCCCATCCTGAACCAGACTTAGTGGGGTATGCTTGGAAGTGGTTAAATCGCACCGTTTCCTTGGTCTTGTCCCCGTAAGGGGCGCGGCGATTTGCCATCCTGGCCGCCGTGCTGATGGGACTCAGCGCCCCGTCCGGCCCTAGCTTAGCCTCTCTTCCTTCTTTCAGATAGCCTGTATTTCTCCCCTACCTCGTCGATTTTCATACAACCTCTCCCACAACTTTCTCTGGTCAGCCTCTAATTTCACAGGGTAGATGCTGACCTTCTTCTCAAGCTAACCGTCCCGGATCGGGGCTGAGGGGTAAGGGGACAACGTTCCCTAACCCCTGAGCTCCGGTTCGGGATGGAGGTTTTTTAACAACCTGCTTCATCCCCACCCATACCTTACTCACATCCCTTCTCCTCTCCTCTTCACATTCTATCCATTTTTACGCCGTGTCTAAGGTGGAGCCGCCATGCCGATGGACTGCCAGGCCACCAGGCGGGAGGGGTGGTCCCAAATAGCGGCGCCTGGCTCTGCCGGGCCTGCAAGCACCTCTTGCAGTGCGGGCAACTGTGAGAGGTGGTGAGCTATAGCGTCCCGTGAAAAAAAGAGGGTCACTATGCCCAATGATGTAGATAAAAAAAAACAAAAACAATCCATAACTTCCCTTGTAACATCAACGGAGCCGCCCTCAGGCAGCTCCAGCGAAAAAATGGAGGTCCCATCCCCCTGTGCTTGCGCAGAGGACCCTCCATATTTCTCTAACCGGAGAGGAGGCTTACTCCTCTACTTCGATTTCGGGTGTAGGGGACTCCCCCTCACCCCCTTCTCTGGAGGTGCTTTCGGGCACCTCCCTTTTTCCAGCGGCAGTCCCCTCTTTTATTTCCAAGGGGACTGCCAAGAAAGCCAGCAGGCAGCCCATTGCCGACCGCCCCTCGTGTAAGCGGCTCGGTAGGGCAAACCCCCTGAGGGAGGAAGAGGGAAGACAGGCCCCTTCGGTCGCTACCCTCAAAAGACCTGCTGGCAAGAATATTGAACCTTGCCGTGGTCAAGGCCTGTGCCTCCCCACACAAGACTAGTGACGCTGCCAAGGGGACCTGCGATGTCCTGGGAGGGGATGGCCAACTGGAGGCCCCTCCTGTGATAGACATGGTCCTCGAGGAAAAACAGCCGCAGATGGTAGGGCCTTCCATGGGGGGGAATCCGGGCTCGGCGCCAAGAACCGAACCCGAATCCGCCCCTATGCAAGGTCCTCAAACGGCTGGGGATTCCGAGGCAGTACAAGGAGGGGAGGGATCTCCTCCGGATGATGCCCCTGCGACCACCAGGACCTTTTCCATTTCGGAGAAACACCTAGCTGAGGCCGGTCCATCTGGCCTAGGGGCTTCTACCGGCGGGGATGAGAAGCGGGTTTATTCCCCGCCCTCCTCTCCAAAAAAGAAAAAGACCAAGACCAAAGAGACATAGAAGATTCAGGGCTCCTCTCCATCCGCGGGGGCTGCGGGAACGGATGGGTCTGCTGCCACTCTGGCAAGCGACCAAGACAAGATCGGCACATCCGGCCCCTCTGCCCCCCCCCGGTTACGTAGCCCCTGAATAAGACCAAAAGTGCACAGGGCAGAGCCTCGATGACATCGGTGCCCCTGATTCAGAGGTTACCTGGCGTT